>MJUU01041005.1:9279-38830 GCA_002080025.1 Modiolus philippinarum
ATTTCATCCAGTTCTGAGCACTTTTAATTTTCCCGACTTTTTTCTGTTTCCATGGCAACGGCCGCCATTTTGAAAATTTTAAGACCGGAAATCAATTCCTTACATGTTAGACATCCTTCCTATGAAATTTCATCCAGTTCTGAGCACTTTTAATTTTCCCGCCTTTTTTCCCTTTCCATGGCAACGGTCGCTATTTTGAAAATTTTAAGACCGGAAATCATTCCTTACATGTTAGACATCCTTCCTATAAAATTTCATCCAGTTCTGAGCACTTTTAATTTTCCCGCCTTTTTTCGGTTTCCATGGCAACGGCCGCGATTGTGAAAATTTTATGACCTTTAATCAATTCCTTACATGTTAGACATCCTTCCTATAAAATTTCATCCAGTTCTGAGCACTTTTAATTTTCCCGACTTTTTTTCGGTTTCCATGGCAACGGCCACCATTATGAAAATTTTATGACTGTAAATCAATTCCTTACATGTTAGACATCCTTCCTATAAAATTTTATCCAGTTTTGAGCACTTTTAATTTCCCGCTTTTTTTCTGTTTCCATGGCAACGGCCGCCATTTTGAAAATTTTAAAACCAAAAATCAATTCCTTACATGATAGACATCCTTCCTATGAAATTTCATCCAGTTCTGAGCACTTTCTATTTTCCCGCCTTTTTTCTGTTTCCATGGCAACGGTCGCCATTTTGAAAATTTTAAGACCAAAAATCAATTCTATGCAGGCTAGGCAACCTTCCAGTAAAATTTCATGCAATTCTGAGCATTTTTAATTTTCCCGCCTTTTTTGTGTTTCCATGGCAACGGCGGCCATTTTGAAAATTCCAAGACTTAACTGCACATCTCTGATCCCACAAAGTTTCATTAAGTTATGATGACCGGTCTTCGAGAAATGTGTCGGACAAAGTTTTGGCGGAAAGCGGAAGAAAAAGAAGAATAACTAGAATTGCAATTGCAAGCAATAGTTGATGTCGCCCCTGGCAGCAAATTTGATGCTTCCATCCTATTCGCAGCGCCAAAATCTACCTAGAAATCAATTTTCATTGAAATCGGACAAAGTTGAAATTTTGACGTATTTTGGGCGGCCATCTTGAAAATGACAGCCATTTTGAAAATTTTTTCCCATAAATTCCTTTCTCTCATCTTAATGAACATTTATGTACAATATGAACACATTCTTCAATACAGTTCCTGAGATATTGAATCCTCCATTTCTCAACGTAAAAGGGCGGCCATCTTGGAAATGGCGGCCATTTTGAAAATTTTTGCCGGTGCATGCACATCTCCTCATGGTGGTCCAACTTTGTGCCAAGTATGATTGAATTCTGTCCAGGCATCTTTGAGAAAACAGGCGGACAAAAATCCTTGGAAGAAAGAAAGAATAATGAAAAATAATAACAAGTGATAATGTGTTTGCAAGCAAACACAGAAGTCGCCCAACAAGAATCAATTCTTCAATGTTCTCTGAAAGAACAATGAGTCCTCGATTTAACAAATCAGGACTTAAAACTCATCATGATTCTGTCTATCAGTGATATAAGTATTTTTGATTAACCTGTACACACTTTGTGATTGCGTCAGAAAAATCATTTCTATTTATATATTATGAAGTAAGGCATTTTCTCAACGGTGTGTATTTATATAAATATCTTAAGTTACATTGAAATACATACACGTTTCATTGAATTTGGACCACCCATTTTTGAGAAAACTATTCCGTCAATTGTTCAAAAACAATTTCTAGGTCTTTCACGGAAGTTGCGTCATAATATTCTCATAAGTGATCAACAATTTAAGCTAAACATGTACATTTATTGATTCTTTTCTGTGAAATAAAGTTTTTGGCCATGACCTTGAACTTTGACCTTGACCTCCTTTTGAAGGTCACATCTTTCTTAACTTTTTTGTATTGAATGTCTCTTTGTATCTTCAATGGTATTTGAGCTATAAGCAAAAAACCCGAAAACAGACATCAAAAATCGGGTTTTGGTCCATAGGCCCAAAAGGGTTGGTCCAATAATTTTGGACCCAATGTAACAAATGTAGATCTTGACAAGATACACATTTTTTCCATTACATGTTATCAGCTATCTATTATAGTTAATGAGTTAATCCAATGACGAGATCAAGGGTCAAAGTTCAAAGTGACCAATGACCTTTGACCTTGGCATTTTCAAATGTAACACATATCACCTAAGTTGAATGGAAAAGGTTTCAGGTTTCTATCTCTTACCGTTTTCGAGAAAAACCTACTTAAATGACATGATGAAATTTTCAAGGGGCATAACTCCTGAGCGGTTGACCACAGAGTTTCGGTCTAAATGTAACAAATGTCGGGCATGACCTAACTAACATTTTTGTCATTACATTGTATTAGCTATCTGTTTCAGTTTCCGAGTTAATCCGATAATAAGATTTGGGGTCAAAGTTCAAAGTGACCAATGATGGTGGTCATTTGGAAAATTTCAACACCCAAGTGCACATCTTTGGGTGGTGGTCTATCTACCTGTGAAGTTTGATTATGACCGGGCAAGTGATCTCTAAGAATTTGGTTGGACAAGATGATTTTTGAGGCGGAATAATAACAAGAAATGATCAAATAATTTTGGACCAATATACCAAATGAAGATCTTAACAAGACACATATTTTTGCCATTACTTTTAATCAGCTATCTTCTATGGTTTAAGAGTTGTTACAAAAACAAGGTTTAGGGTCAAAGTTCAAAGTGACTATTGACCTTTGACTCTAGCATTTTTAAATGTAAGACATATCACCTAAGTTGAATGGAAAAGGTTTCAGGTTTCTATCTCTTACCGTTTTCGAGAAAAACCTACTTAAAAGATATGATGAAACTTTCAATGGTCATAACTCCTGAACGGTTGACCATAGAATTTCGATCTAATGTAAGAAATGTCCGTCATGACCTAACTAACATTTTTGTCATACATTTTATCAGCTATCTTTTACAGTTTCAGAGTTAATCCAATAATAAGATTTGGGGTCAAAGTTCAAAGTGACCAAAGACGGTAGTCATTTGGAAAATTTCAACACCCAAGTGCACATCTTTGGGTGGTGATCTACCTTACTGTGAAGTTTGATTGAGATTGGACAAGTGGTCTCTGAGAATTTGGTTGGAGAAAATGATTCTTAGAGGCGGAAAAATAATAATAATGAGAAACGGTGCAAACACAAGAAGTCGCCAAACTTTGTTTGGGCGACTTAATTAGAAACGGTGCAAACACAAGAAGTCGCCAAACTTTGTTTGGGCGACTTAATAACAAAGAAACGGACCAAAAACAATATGTCGTCCCGACTACGTCGGGGGCGACATAATAATAAGAATAAAAATCCATTGAGGAATAATAATAATAATATGAAACAGAGTAAAAACAATAAGTCACCAAACTTCGATTGGGTGACTTAATAATAATAATAAGAAACGGACCAAAAACAATAAGTCTCCACAAACTTCGTTTGGGAGACTTAATAACTAGATTTGCAATTGCAAGCAATAGCCGATGTCACCCCAGATTCCCCATTCCACCTTATTCGCAGCGTCAAAATCTACCTAGAAATCAATTTTCATTGAAATCCGACAATGTTGAAATTTTGACGTATTTTGCGGCCATCTTGGAAATGGCGGCCATTTTGAAAATTTTTAACGCACAGCATACAACTTCATATGGTGATCCAACTTTGTGCCAAGTTTGAAATCCTTCCATCCAGCCATTTCCAAATAATCGCTCGGACAAAATATGTAGAAGAAGAAAAATAAAAAGAAGAAGAACAAGTGATAACTGTGTTCGCAAACGAAACACAAAAGTCTCCCAAACGAACTCCCATATCGGATTTCAAGGCATTACGGGACTCCGTAAAGAAAAAAATTTGGGTAGGGGTTCCCCTTATAACCTATGTACTACATATTCCTCAAAAAATCCTATTTTTCATAAGAAAACTCAATTTTTCTGCGAAAAAATATGTTTTTTTTTGTTTCCAAGACAAACAAATGCTGTTTTGTCCATTACACCCAATTTCAGACCCTTTCCAAAAAAAATTGTGCAGGAGTTCCCCTTATAAGCTATGTAATACATATTTCTCAAAATTCCTTCTTTTGTATCACAAAACCTGATTTTTCACAAAAATAAGTTTCTGGTTCTGTTTCCATGGCAACCAAATGCTCTTTCATCCATTACACTCTATTTCAGACCTCTTTCTAAAGAAAATTTGGGCAGGGGTTTCCCTTATAACCTATGTAACTCATATTTCTCAAAATTCCTTTTTTTATCAGAAAACTCAATTTTTCAACCAAAAAATATGTTTCTGTTTTTGTTTCTATGGCAAACAAATGCTCTTTTGTCCATTGCAACCAATTACAGACCCTTTCCCCAAAAAAAATTGGACAGGGTTCCCCTTTATAAGCTAGGTGATACATAATTCTCAAAATTCCTTCTTTTTATCAGAAAACCTGATTTTTCAAAAGAAATAAGTTTCTGGCTTTGTTTCCATGGCTACCAAATGCTCTTTTGTCCATTACATCCAATTTCAGACCTCTTTCAAAAGAACATTTGGGCAGGGGTTCCCTTTATAACCTTTGTAATACATATTTTTCAAAATTCTTTTTTTTTAATCAGAATACTCAATTTTTTTACAAAAAAATATGTTTATGGTTTTGTTTCCATGACAAACAAGTGCTCTTTTGTCCATTACTCCCAATTTCAGACCGTTTCCAAAAAACATTTGGGCAGAAGTTCCCCTTATAAGCTTTGTAATACATATTTCTCAAAATTTCTTCTTTTTCATCATAAAACCTGATTTTTCCACACAAAAAATATGTTTGTTGCTTTGTTTCCATGACAACCAAATGCTCTTTTGTCTGTCTGTTAAACCCAATTTCAGACCCCCTTCCAAAAAATTGGGCAGGGGTTCCCCTTATAACATATGTGATATGTATTGCTGTAATTAAAATATTATCATTAGCATAAACTACTGTTTTCTCAAAATTTCCATTTTTGTTTGGTTTCCATGACAATTGAAATTATTTTGAAAGTTCCAATGCTGTAGGACCCTTTCTTTCATTATAAACACCTTTTCTATGGAGTTTCATGAAGCTAGTATTAAAAGTTTTTGAGATGTAGTGAGAAATAGGGTGAAAAATATCTAAGATTTCATTTTCCCATAGGGTTAACATTGCAGACCCAACCCCCCTTTTTAGCCCCCAAATGCACCCTTAATAAACCCCCTTTGCAAAAATTTTTGTTTTAGGCACAACTAGATATATGGGGCCAACATCCTACAAAGTTTGAAAGATCTAGGTCCAATAGTCACTGAGATCTGGTTCGGACAAGTTCATCCGGACGAGAATAAAGAAAGAAAGCGGAATAATAACGAGTGATAATGTGTTTGCAAGCAAACACAGAAGTCGCCCAACCAGAACTAATTCCTTAATGTTCTTTGAAAGAACAATGAGTCCTCAATTTAAGAATTAGGCCTTAAGTTATCGTCATTCTGTCTTTCAGTGATATTAGTATTTTTTAATAACCTGTACACACTTTGTGATTGCATCAGAAAATTCATTTCTATTTATATATTATGAAGTAAGCAATGTCCTCTATGGTGTGTAATTATATTATAATTTTCAATTACATTGAAATACATACATGTTTCATTGAATTTTGACCACCCATTTTTGAGAAAACTAGTATGTCAATTGTTCCAAAAACAATTGATAAGTCTTTCACGAAAGTTGCGTCATAGTATTATCATAAATGATCAACAATTTAAGCTTAATATGTACATTTACTGATACTTTTATGCGAAATAAAGTTTTTGGCTATGACCTTGGACTTTGACCTTGACCTCATTTTGAATGTCCCATCTTCCTTTACATTTTTTGTATGAATGTCTCTTTGTATCTTCAATGGTATTTGAGCTATAGGAAAAAAGCCCGAAATCAGACACCAAAAATCGATTTTTGGTCCATAGGCCCAAACCGGTTGGTCCAATAATTTTGGACCCAATGTAACAAATGTAGATCTAAACAAGACACATATTTTTGCCATTACATGTTATCAGCTATCTACTACAGTTTATGAGTTAATCCAAAGACAAGGTCTATGGTCAAAGTTCAAAGTGACCAATGACCTTTGACCTTGGCATTTATAAATGTAACACATATCACCTAAGTTGAATGGAAAAGGTTTCAGGTTACTACCCCTAACAGTTTTCAAGAAAAACCTACTTAAAAGATGTGACGAAACTTTCAAGGGGCATAACTCCTGAACGGTTGACCATAGAATTTCGATTCAAATGCAAGAAATGTCCGTCATGACGTAACTAAAATTTTTGTCATTACATTGTATTAGTTATCTTTTACAGTTTCCGAGTTAATCCAATAATGAGATTTGGGGTCAAAGTTCAAAGTGACCAATGACGGTGGTCATTTGGAAAATTTCAACACCTGATTGCACAATTGCACATCTTTGGGTGGTGATCTACCCTCCTGTTAAGTTTAGTTATGATTGGACAAGCGGTTTTAGAGAATTGGGTTGGACAAAATGATGGAAAGAGGCGGAAAAATAATAATAAGAAACGGTGCAAAAACAACAAGTCGCCAAACTTTGTTTGGGCGACTTAATAAATAAGAAACGCAACAAAAACAATAAGTCTCCAAACTTCGTTTGGGAGACTTAATAATAATAATCAGAAGAAACGTAGAATAACAACATGTCACCCCGACTACGTCTGTGGTGACATAATAATAATCAAAAGAAACGTAAAATAACAATATGTCACCCCGACAAAGTCTGGGGTGACATAAATATGAAAAGACTAATAAAGAACAGATATCATGACAGGCCTGCAAGTAACCCAGTATCAGCTTAAGATATAACTATGCCACAGCAAGATTCGGCTTCGTTTTATAAAATCCCCAAACTTAAGGAAAGAGAATAATACTCAGTTACTGCACAAAAACTCCAATACTGCTGATGAGGAATAAATTTCCGAAATGGCCATACAGCTCATTAAAATTATTGTAGTTGGAGTTAACATATGGGTTATGGTCTCATGTTCAATTACTCCATATCCTTTCGTAAAATATCCAACGATATCCATCTTTGTGTTATCTTCCTGTATTGATATGTGATTCTAATGCAACATTTATATAAGGGAGGTTTTGATTGGTCAAAACTTACGTCAATTCCACCAGCTACATACATAGGACAAAGTAGGTTCCTTGTTTAGTCTGGTTCCTAATATGGTTAGAAAAACAGAACATGAAAATCGTTTAATTGCTTTAGAATTGCAATAATGGTACATTATTTGAATACCCGAGGTACCGAGGTGTCAATCTTGATTTGAGGGTCAAAATATCCGTTTACAGGCTCCGCTGCGCGTGGCATGTAAACTGCATTATCAACGTCAAATCTACGATTGACTAAGGGTATTCAAATAATGTACTGTTATTACTTAATTTTTCAATTGCAATATCTCTTTTGAATCCGGTTCTTGACCATTCTGTTCGACTGCTTGGTAATTTTGTTATTACCCCAGCTCTCAGAAAGTCGAAATATTCTCGTAATGCATTGAATGTTTTTTTGCCTTCTGTAATAATTGGTTGTATAGTTTGTAATCAATTTTGGAAATGTATGTTTCTTATCTTGTGTTTGTATAAATTCTCTGTTACTGCTGATGTGAAATAATCGGTTATGTCAAAAAATGTTATATTTCTAACGTTCTGCAGATTTTATCTCCAATACTGGAAATATTTTCCTTATATTATTGTAGGTAAAAGTATGGTTCCAGAACAGAAGAACAAAATATAAGCGGGACAGATCACGTGAAGCAGAAGTACAAGATGCACGTTCTGAAAGTTTAGCAGCATGTAACTTGATGAAACTGTTACAACCTCCACCTAATTCCGTTCCATTAACATTAACAGCACATTTGTTCCCGTATTCATCACATAATGAAAATATTCATGTGTAATTTGGATAATTTCATTAATGTATCAATATTACTGATGTTTAGTATTTTTCATTTTAAAAGTAAAGTTTGACTAAAGACTGAGTCTTCTCGGAGTTCAGACAATTTTGATTAACACGTGATGTGTTTATTTATTTACAGCATTTCACTATGTATGTAAGTATACCCATCCGACATATACTTAACCTGACAAAGAGTTATTTAGGGATTGTACAATTTCCGTCAACAGAAAAAGCGAGATTTGATTTAAGTGTGAAATGGTGCATCATGTTAATATGCTTTGATAAAATAAGACAGATATTACTTAAGTGATCTAATATTTACATATGTACATTGTTATAAACCTTGTGTACCTACAAATGCATATTTCTCACTTTTTGTATCCATACTTTATTTAATATACTAGCATGTGAAATGCAGGTATGATCTTGATTCCTTCCAATATAGTACTACCCATAACTGGAACAGTCCAAGAACTTCTGAAAATTGGTGTTCCTATGAAACAAGTAATAAAAGCAAACAAAAATCCCAAGATACATATGTGATCCGCACAACCCTTTCAACCTACCTCATGGCCGGTAATGGGCGCAAGCAGAACATTTGGGGAGACTTTCCGGTTATATCACTACCTCTTTAAGAAATAAGTGCATTTTAAATAAAAAAAGTATCTTCCTTACTGCTTGGATATTAAAAATCAACAAATGCGATGCTGTGTTAAATACTTTAAGATTTAAAACCCGTAAAATTTATCGCCAAAGACAAAGTATTATTCAAAATCAGACACAAAAGCGACGGTCTGCCATTCTTAGGTTATTTTTTTAACAAGATATAATTTATCTTTTCAAAATAATTTGTCGCAGGACTCAAAATGGAATTCACGGTATTTTCCAATTCAATGGAGTGTTCAAATCCAAAAACTGTCAATGATATCGTTTTCCTGCCTCGGGAGATTTGTTCTGATTGAACACCAGATGAATGCTTGAAGATATCTGCTAGTTTTGAAAAGTTATGAGTTTGGGAATTTAACTTGCGTACTTGTTATTTTTTATTTAACTCATCATTCCTTGATTTACATCTTGAAATTGACAACAGAGGCAGACTACAAACAAGACTGTATGACAAGACCAAAAAATGTCATAACTTTTCCAATAATCACCTTACCTATTCTTTGAACCAACTGTTTGGCAGTGCCAGTGTATACATCTCCTAACTCATTCGTTATCTAAAGGGCCTCTTTGATAAGTGTCAGTTGCTCAGAAATAGGTTTCTAACATGAGGGTATGTTTCCCATAACTTCACGTCACTGCAGTTATTTTACAGCCGACATCACGTTCTTCTGGACCGCTGTTGGATATTGTCCAAGATGACAACAGATCTTTCACTTTAACTGCTAAAGTTTCTTTTATTTGTTTTCCTCTCTTGGATTTGACTTTATACCAGAATTGACATGTTACCGTTGTCTTTGGATTATTCGTGTTTACACTGAAGTTTCGGTTCTTACTCACTATAGTCAATATAGTAAATAACCTTCTCCGCCAGTTTTTTCTGAGTCTAATTAAATCCTCAATGAGTTGTCAGATCAACTCGAACATTGTGCTGAATTTGGACTCCTGTTTCGATATTTTTGGTAATGAGTACTTCTTTTTTGACTACATTTGGATTATGGCTTTCCATATTGTTTGATTCTAATGCTACTTATGAGAGGTTACTCCTTGAAATACGTGTACAGCATAACGAAATTTACCGTTTATTATGTAATTTCGGTATGTTTTGTAGTTTAAAATGCCTCGAGTTTGTCCTTTGTAAATGTGCAAATTAGTACACATAAATCATTGGAATTATTCGCATGCATTTTCATTTGTGTTTGTGCTTTGCATAGCAGATGTTAATGTTGTTTTGGCCAATTACAACTTTCGGGGGAAGAAGTGTTTTGTGTTGATATGTTATGATTTTTTTTTATCAATGGTTTTGATAGTTAAGTTCAATTTCAACTTTACGCGATCGTTAGACCTACTCTAAACTTAACAGCTTATTAGGTGGAATGAAGACAATTAGTGTAGTTTTAGGGTGACACAAGTAATTTTGAACTAGTGATTTTTTGATATGGCCATTCTTTAACATTTTTGTTTAAAGAAACTTCATTTTCAAAGAGGAGTACATTCCCAAAATTATTATATTAATGCATGCTTGTATGGCATTGTATTCGAAAATAATGAGTATGTTCCTAAAAACTATGTTTTTTATTGGATGACTCAATGTCTAACTCAGGCATGTTTTTGTGAACAGTTGAAACATTATAATTTGACTTTTCTACCTACTAGTCTATTTATCGTTTTACAATTGCCGATTACTAACAAAAGATAACAATAATCACTTACAATAGCCGAAAATTACCATCGCATGTTTATAGTTTTGAGTGTACCCATCCCTGACAAACGAGCGTGAGTTCCTATTGTGAATGCTTTTCCTACGAGCAAGCCCTCGCAAACTTAACATTTTTATTAAGTCTCCCAAAATCATTTTGGGAGACTAATTGTTTTTAAGTCTCCCAAACGAAGTTTGGGGAGACTTATTGTTTTTACTCAATTCTTATTATTATTTTTCTTGTTCTTCTTCTTGTCTTTCCGCCTCAAAATTTGTCCGCGCGTTTTCTCAGAGACCACTGGTTGGATCTTGACCAAACTTCACAGGATGATAGACCCTTATCCCAAAAGGTGCAATCCAGTCTTGGAATTTTCAAAATGGCGCCGGTTGCCATGGAAACGGCAAAAAAGGCGGGAAATGAAAGTGCTCGGAATTGGATGAAACTTTACAGAAAGGTTGCTTAGGACATGGAGAAAAGGTTTCTGGTGTCCAAGACTTTTATATTGCACCGGTTGCCATGATAATGGCAAAAAAAGGCGGGAAAATCAAAGTGCTCGGAATTGGATGAAAATTTACAGGAAGGTTGCTTAGGTCATGGGGAAAAGGTTTCCGGTGTCCAAGACTTCAATATGGCACCGGTTGCCATGGAAACGGCAAAAAAGGCGGGAAAATCAAAGTGATCGGATTTGAATGAAACTTTACAGAAAGGTTGCTTGGGATACGAAGAATTGGTCTCTGGTCTCCAAGACTTCAAAATGGTGACCGTTGCCATGGAAATGGAAAAAAGGCGGGAAAATTCAAAATGCTCAGAATTGAATAAAACTCAGCAGACAGGTTGCATAGATTGTGTGGAAGTGATTTGTAGCCCTAATTTCTGATTTGGGAGTTCGTTTGGGAGACTTTTGTATCAGCATCCTGATACAATTATAAATTTTTACTTCTGTTTCTTTCACCTCAAAATTTGTCCGACCATTTTCTTGGAGACTAATAATCCAATCTTAACCTAACTTTACAGAAAGATGGATGTCTATCCCAAAAGGTGCAATCAGGTCTTGGAATTTTCAAAATGGCACCAATTGTAATAGAAACAGGAAAAAAGGCGAAAAAATTGAAAGTGCTCAGATTTGGATGAAATTTACAGGAAGGTAAATTCTTGAAATTGTTTCAGGTCTCCTAGACTTCATAATGGCGACCGTTGTTATGGAAATGGGCAAACAGACGGGAAAATTGAAAGTGCTCAGAACTGAATGAAACTCCGCAGAAAGGGGGGGCAAAACTTGTATAGGACTGAATTTGGGAGTTCGTTTAGGAGACTTTCGTATTAGCATCCTGATACAGTTATGAATTATTACAGTAGTGACAAATGCTATCTTTAATATTTCTTGGATAGAAAAATGTAAGCACACATCTATATGGTTAGATTAAGTAAGCATGTAAGTACCATGGTTGCTATGCGATTGGGATTTTTCGAGTAAACAAACTTTGATATAATTTAACGCTATTTTGCAATACCTTGCTTTAAATGCTTAGAATAATGGTATGTTCAATCAATGTAAAGGCTATGTCCATTGAAAAAAAAGTTCTTACTTTGAAACATGTATTGCCAACAATGAAGTATGGTATCAAAATAACATAATAATGAATTGTAGTAAATTTAAGTTCTTCAAATGTTCATTTCCACATCCCATGTCATGATGTCTCTTCACGGCAGATAAAGTAGATCGACAAATGAATACTGAAGCAAAAATGAGGAAAGGGATAATTCCAAAATAAAAAAAAATCAGAATCCACATCAATTCATTTCCAACAAGAATTGAGACAGCATGACAAAGACAAAACAAATAATAAGAAGGTCAATTCCAAGAACAATTAATAGGTATTCCCCAAAGTTGCGTCATTATGTTCTCATTATTGATTGTCTTAATAAATTTCCTAAACTGTCACTTAAATGATTAAACAAACATTGTAAGCTTCATCTGTATTTATTTTTGATTATTTAAACGTCAAATACAGTTTTTGGTTGTGACTTTGACCTTGACCTCATTCAAAGGTCATGACCTCATTCAAAGGTCATGTCCTACTTATCATTTATTTGAATGGAAACGGTAAGTGAAAGGATATGGAGTAAATATACATGAGACAAAGTTTCTACAACTTCATGGTAAAACAAACAAAGGAACAACGCTTTTTATTACCTCCCATGGCTAATGCCAGGGTGAGCTTTTGCCATCACTTTGCGTCCGTCGTCCGTCCGTCCGTCCGTCCGGCGTAAACTTTTCATTCAAAGATCTTCTCCTCTGAAACTACTGGGCCAATTGGAACCAAACTTGGCCACAATAGTCCTTGGGTGGTCACCTACAAAAAAGGGGGTTTTCAGGTCCGTACGATATCCAAGATGGCCGCCAGCGGGAAACATAGTTTTAACAATGGACCCTATGGGAAAACACATTCAAAGGTCTTCTGCTCTGAAACTACTGAGCCGATTGGCACAAAACTTGGCCTCAATAGACCTTTGATGGTCCCTTACATAAAAGATGTTTTTCAGGTCCGCGCGATATCCAAGATGGCCGCCAGCAGGAAACATAGTTTTAACATTGGACCCTATGGGAAAACACATTCAAAGATCTTCTTCTCTGAAACTATTCAGCCAATTGGCACCAAACTTGGCCACAATAGTCCTTTGG
Organism: Modiolus philippinarum; assembly: GCA_002080025.1. Taxonomy (NCBI): domain Eukaryota; kingdom Metazoa; phylum Mollusca; class Bivalvia; order Mytilida; family Modiolidae; genus Modiolus; species Modiolus philippinarum. The sequence goes on from MJUU01041005.1 coordinate 22,321, forward strand.
TGGTCCCTTACAAAAAAGGTGTTTTTCAGGTCCGCGCGATATCCAAGATGGCCGACAGCGGGAAACATAGTTTTAACATTGGACCGTATGGGAAAACACATTCAAAGATCTTCTTCTCTGAAACTATTAAGCCAATTGGCACCAAACCAAGTCTTTTGGAATTCCCTTACAAAAAGAGTGTTTTTCAGGTCCACGCTATATCCAAGATGGCCGCCAGCGGGAAACATAGTTTTAACATTGGACCCTATGGAATATACATTCAAAGGTCCTTTTCTCAGAAACTACTAGTCCAATTAGAACCAAACTAAGCCACAATGGTGCTTAGGTTGTCCCATCCAAAAAATATATCTGGCAGGTCCGTACCTCATCCAAGATGGCCACCATCTGGAACATAGTTTTACATTTGCCTTATTGATTTTAAGGGGAACCCTTTGCCCAAATTTTTAAAATTTTATTTGAATTGTGGTCTGAATGTTTTAATTTCAGCAATATGTATTACCTTGATTATAAAAGGAACCCCTGCCCAAATTTTTTTTGAATGGTGTTCTGCTATTGGTTGTAATGGATGGTGGATCTTTTTGTTCTGCTATGGGTTGTAATGGATGGTGGATCTTTTTGTTGCCATGGAAACCAAACAAGAATACTGTAATTTAAGGGAAAAAAAGTATTCTGCTAAATTTTATGTTTTGTTTTTCCTATTGGAAATGCCTTTTATCTATGTCAGCCATGGTCCAGGTGAGCGATACAGGCTCTTGAGAGCCTCTTGTTGTTTTTCTTCATCTTGAAGGCATAATGAGGCCTTCAACAATGAGCTGTGCTCTTACCTAACAATAAGTTCAAGACAGTCCCTAGCGCCGGTTTGAGAGGAATTCTTTGCTGATTGTCGATCAATGCTACATCCATGTCTTTTCTGGTCATGGATGCGGGGTTGTCAACAAATATTAATTAAACTCGCAAAGTGCTCTTACAATCAATTTCATCCGTTGCACGACAAAAACACTAGTGTCTTAAACTAGTGGACGATTACAACATAAAGACAAACACAAAAGACCTTTTTATCTTCAAAGAAAGCTATCAGCATAAAACCTACACCATACATCAAAAATTAGTTTTGGTCAATCGACCCAAAACAATTGGCCTTATGATTTTTGGCTTATTTAAGAAATGAAGGCTTAAAAAGACACATTTCATCAGCTACCTGTTACGGCTATAGAGTTGCTTACATTTTTTTAGACAGTTCTGTTTAAAAACATAGATCGGATTGACAGGGCAAGTCTGATCGAAACCAACCCCGGCTGATGAATGTTACCAAGTATCAAAAGAAAGATTTTTTTCATACTTTTGATTTATTTTGTACTAACAATACGGTGCTTTCGAGATAGGAACTCTCGTGTTATTGAAAGCTGAATCGATCACCTCAAATACCAGTGAGACGGAGTGACTGGATTCATGACTTATTGAATTAAATATATACCACAAAAACAAAAAAATATTCATGAAATTGAATTGTATATTTTTAATTGTTCCTACATGACAATTCTTTAACTAAATTTTAATTTACGAAAACAATTAACCTGAAGCGCTACAACAGATTCAATATAAACCACCCTTAGATCAATAGTATTCATTAGTTAGTGATCACTGTGTTGATGTATGGATTTTTATACGCCCGTCTTTGACGGGACGTATTATGGTATACCGGTGTCCGTCCGTCCGTCTGTCCGTCCGTCCACACGTCGTACTCTAACTAGAGAACGCTTTGAACATTTTTCTTGAAACTTTGCAGGATTGTTGGGTATGACGGATGAAAGCTCCCTATCGTTTTATTTTGTCGTCGGATTTTTCGTTCCAGAGTTATGGGACTTTGATTATTTCAAGAAAGCTTGAAATTGCAATTTTCGTCCACATGTCGTTCTCTAACTAGAGAACGCTTTGAACATTTTTCTTCAAACTTTGCAGGATTGTTGGGTATGACGGAAGAAAGCTCCCTATTGTTTTATTTTGTCGTCGGATTTTTCGTTCTAGAGTTATGGGACTTTGATTATTTCAAAAAAGCTTGAAATTGCAATTTTCGTCCACATGTCGTACTCTAACTAAAGAACGCTTTAAACATTTTTCTTCAAACTTTGCAGGATTGTTGGGTATGACGGAAGAAAGCTCCCTATCGTTTTATTTTGTCGTCGGATTTTTCGTTCCAGAGTTATGGGACTTTGATTTTTTCAAAAAAGCTTCAAATTGCAAAGTCCGTCCGTCCACACGTCGTACTCTAACTAGAGGACACTTTGAACATTTTTCTTGAAACTTTGCAGGATTGTTGGGTATGACGGAAGAAAGCTCCCTATCGTTTTATTTTGTCGTCGGATTTTTCGTTCCAGAGTTATGGGACTTTGATTATTTCAAGAAAGCTTGAAATTGCAATTATCGTCCACATGTCGTTCTCTAACTAGAGAACGCTTTAACATTTTTCTTCAAACTTTGCAGGATTGTTGGGTATGACGGAAGAAAGCTCCCTATCGTTTTATTCTGTCGTCGGATTTTTCGTTCCAGAGTTATGGGACTTTGATTTTTTCAAAAAAGTTTCAAATTGCAATTTTCGTCCACATGTCGTACTCTAACTAGAGAACGCTTTGAACATTTTTCTTGAAACTTTGCAGGATTGTTGGGTATGACGGAAAAAGCTCCCTATTTTTTAATTTCGTGGTCGGATTTTTCGTTCCAGAGTTATGGGACTTTGCTAATTTCAAAAAAGCTTGAAATTGCAATTTTCGTCCACATGTCGTACTCTAACTAGAGAACGCTTTGAACATTTTTCTTGAAACTTTGCAGAATTGTTGGGTATGACGGAAGAAAGCTCCCTATCGTTTTATTTTGTCGTCGGATTTTTGTTCCAGAGTTATGGGACTTTGATTATTTCAAAAAAGTATGAAATTGCAATTTCTGTCTACACATTGATATTAAACACATCACTACCCCTAAACCAATATACATTTTTGACTGTTTGACATCAGATGAAATAATTGATACATATCAGAAGTCCCTTGTCATGTTTGTTCATATTGAGTCAAGAATCATTTAATCCGTTTACTTAAAAGTGGGGACGGGCGTATCATGCGCTCTTGGCGCAGCTGTTTATTTCGTATAGTATCTGTATAGATTATTTAATGCCTGGTTATAGTATATGAAAAAGAATGGTTTGAGGCGAAGCCGAAAACCATTCTTTTTCATATACTAATAACCAGGCATTGAATAATCAATTTAGCCCATTCTTTCTTTGTCGAGGATCAGTATTGTTACTTATTGCCAATCAAGGGGATTTGCAAAGTGTTATTACAACTGATTAAAATACTGACTTGAAAACCTGTTTAATGAGTTTGAACTCAGTATATTAAATATCCTTTCAGTATAAAATTAAAACATTGAGTCAGTTGAAAGTCGATCATGCCAGACATCAAGTCAAATCATTCTGTATTCACAAAATGTTATTTTATCAGTGTATAAAAGGGAGGAAATAAATGATGAAAATACAAAAATGTACATTAAAATTAAGATTACTGGTAAACGTTCCAAAGAGCATCAAAAGTGAAATTATTGAAAACGATGGAAAATGTTTTTAAAGGAATATGACATGATTTTCTTTGCGTAACACTTAAAATTTTGTAAAATTGACATATGATGTGTATTTTATTATACACTAGTGAATGAATTGTGCAAATCGAAGGTGATACGTAAGGAATACACGTTCTGTGAAACGTAAGGAATACACGTTCTCTGATAAGTAAGGAATACACGTTCTGTGATACGTAAGGAATATACGTTCTGATTATACAATGTTACTGTAAACCTAGTCTTATTTGCAGTATTGCCTATGGGGATGTTATGGTAATACACACATAGTCAATAGCCTAATTAAGGCAAATCTTTTTTATAGAGTATGCCTTCTGGCATTTAAAACTGTGGTATATGAAAATAATTAAACACTACGAGACAAAGAAAGTATGGGCTAAGAATTCTTTTCTGTTTGAACACGACTCAAAGGTCCCGTATTACTGTTTTTGCTTTGAAAGGCATCTATGTATATCAATTTATATCACTTACTTGTACATGAGAATATATCTCATGAGTACACTTTGTTCAATTACTATTAACTAAATTTTTGTAAATTCTAAAACCTAAGGTTTAACTCCCTCCATCGTAGTTTTGTCCTTAGCTATTTTTTCACATTACTGATTATTCAGATTTCGTTAGGTTTTATGCATTTTAAATATACCACATTTTATCAGCTACCTGTTACTGCTATGGAGTATATATTTTTTGGAATTGTGGATTTCTTATGTTTGGGTTCTAGTGTTGCTGATGAGGAATTAGTTTCCGAAATGGTCATACAGCTCATATAAATTATTGCAATTGGAGTTAACATATCTGTTGTGGTCTCATGTTCATTTAATCCAAATCCTTTCATAAAATATTTAGGGTGTTTCCGTAAATAACTCCCTCCCAAAATAACGATGTGATCCAAGACGGTGAATGACACATCTATCACCAATGCTCAACAACTCCATCAAATTTCATCAATGTACCTCTTTAGTAGTATATATGTACCGTTCAGTTCGGATTTGTCGAGGAGCTGGTCGAGGAGCGGTCGAGGAGACACTGTATTAATACTATATTAATGCCTTTGTATTTTTCGAGGAGCTGTCGAGGAGCTGATGTACTTTAGTATGTCATTTGGCCTCGCCATATGTGTCTCGCCTTTAGCCTTGGTCTCGCCTATTCAAGTGCTTATGTACTAATATTCTATGGCTTCGGGTCTGTCTTGGAGCTAATAGTATATTCTATGGCTTCGGATTTGTCGAGGAGCTATTGTTTTAATAGTATATTATATGGCTTCGGATTTGTCGAGGACCTATTGTTTTAATAGTATATTATATGGCTTCGGATTTGTCGAGGAGCTATTACTATATTCTAGGACTTTGGATTTGTCGAGCAGTTATTGTTTTAATAGTATACTAGTATTCTATGGCTTCGGATTTGTCGAGTTTGGCCTTACCACATGTGTCGCTTTTGTTTTGGTTTCGCCGTGTAAGATGCTTTTATTATTGAAGCTTGGGTCTCGCCTTAAGTCAAAAATTCAAATTAGATATGCAAATGAGGTGTTACTAATTAAAACAGTTCCCTCTAGTATCGCACTAGCTTTAATACTAACCCAAAATCCTAACATTTATGTATAACCCTAACCCTTATGTAATAACAGTTACCCTAACCCTAATGTATATAACTAAAACCCTTATGTATATAATTATAACCCTAATGTATATTTTAGTAACCTAACCCTTATGTATATAACTTTAACCCTAATGTATATTTCAGTAATCTAACCCTTATGTTATAACAGTAACCCTAATGTATATAACCTAACCCTTGTGTATATAACACTAACCCTAATGTATATAACTATAACCCTTATGTAATAACCCTAACCCTTATGTATATAACAGTAACCCTAACTCTAATGTATATAACAATAATCTTTACCATTATCTACCCTTAACCATGATATAACCCTTATCCTATCTATGATCTAACTCTAATCCTAACCTTTTACCTTAACCTTTTGTTGTAGTGTTGTAAGATAACCAGTTATGACATTGTTTAGATCTGTTATAACTAACGCCATCCAACTCATACTTACACTAATCCTAACCTTAATCTTAAACACTTTCTTACTTTCTGTATGCATTATTTTGTGTTCTCTGAATTCTTATACATTCGTTTTCTGATTTTGTTATCTTTGTTAACGACTTACCCTAACCTTTTTTTGTTGCAGTTTTTTCTATACCTCCATAATATTTAGTTTTATTCTAATATTTTCAAACTATTTGAGTTATCCCCTTTTATCCAACCTCTAACTCTAACCTAAGCTTTTATGACAACTCTATATTCATTATTTTATTTTCGAATGTTAGTCTAATATTCTCAAACCGTTGTAGATATCCTTTTTATCTCTATTTTTAGTTGCTATGACAACTCTACATTCATTTATTTTTTCGAATGTTATTCAAATATACTGTATTGAATGTTATCTCCCTAACCCAAACCTCTCATTATTAGAGTTCTCTCCTTTTTTTATCCTAACCCTAACCTTTAACCTTACACTTATTTTCGTACTGACCCTAACGTTTCTGTTGTAAGAATCACCTTAACCCTATGTATATAACCCTAACCCCTATGTATATAATCCTAACCCTTATGTATATAATAATAAACCTTATAAACCCTTAATCCTAACTGTAACTAATGCTAACACAATCTCTAACCTTTGTATATTCTGGAACGATTCTAATAATGAATGTTACCCTAACCATACTGATATCATAATTCATTGAAAACACATAATGAAACGTTTACTAAAAATTGACACAAATCATCAATGACATTGATATGAACATAAGACCATTCATGACTATGAACACATAACATATAAACATATTTAAGTTATAAATGATAACAAGTGGAAGAAGAAACGTTAAGTGATACTATGAAAACAAATAGATACTGAAGATAATAGGAAAACTAATGTGAAATGAAATACCAAAAGCGGTAGCATAACGTCAGCTATGACTATCAACTGACATGAAATATGAACACAAATAGATATTGAAACAATATGAACTTCAAATACAAACATAAGGATAAATATGAAGTAATACAATATGAAATTGAACACAAACACAACAGAACATGACAACTTAACAACATTAATGTAAGCTAAAGAAAGAAATGACGTCAACTATGACAATGAATAAACACAGAACATGTAAATATATGAACATTAACACGAATGTGAACACCAAATCATAAGCATAAAGTTAACTAAGACTATAAAGTGATATTAAAACATGTAAATGTTAATATGAATATTAACACGAATGTTAACCCCAAATCAGAAGCAAAACGTCAACTATAACTATGAACTATCATTAACTATGAAAACAAATAGATATTGACGACAAAATGAACACCAAATACAAACTGAAACTTTAAACCATCTACATAAATTGACACAGGACATGTAAACATATGAACATTAACACGAATGTGAACAGCAAATCATAAGCAAACAGTTAACTACGACTATAAAGTGATATAAAACATATGAACATTGATACGAATATGAACACCAAATCATACACCTAACGTTAAGTATGACTATAAAGTGATATAAAACATATGAACATTAACACTGATATGAACAAACATATAATCAGAAACATTGAAATATGAAAATTAAACGACATTCATATGAACTTAAATGATAAAACTGAAACATAACTTGAAATCTCCAATGAATTGACGAATATTAGGACAACATATAGTCATTGATATGAAAAACAAAAGACGAAACTTAAAATATCAAGATCATATGATACAAAACATTATGGATTAACTACATTCATGAGAACTTGAATATCAAAACACAGCATGCAACATGAAATATGAACAAATACAAGCATTAATGTTAAAACATGAACATTAACTGATACAACATATGAATGTGAACACCAAATACTAGTAAAAATGTTCAAATATGAACATTAAACGACACAAGATATGTAAACATGCAACATTGACATGAATGTTTATACCAAAATACGAAATATAACGTTAAGTATGAACACAAACACAACAATAAATGACAACAAATGCAAACTTGAACACCAAAACACAACCAGCTACATTAAATATGACTAATGACACAACTAAGTATGAAACCAAATATGAACTGTAGCATGAAAACACAACCATCTACAACAAAACATGACAACATAATGGCATATATATCAACTGTTACATGAAAACTTAATATGATATGTTAAATATGAACATAAATGCAACAAAGTTGAAAAATAAATCTAAACTTATATATGACAATAACACAACATGACACATTCAACATGAACATTAATACACGAAATGATGAAAAGAAATGCAAACTTGTACATGAAAATACAAACTGAAACGTTAAATATCAAGATAATGTGACAAAAATATGACAACTAAACGATGTTTATGAAGACTGTAACACAAAAACACAATATAGAATGTAAAATATGAACATACTTACAACATATTATGAAGATAAATGTAAACTTGACATGAAAACGTAAGATGAAGCGTCAAATATGAACATAAATTCAACAAACACGAAAACTTATTGACATTAATGGAAACAAAATTTATACAAACCATTAAAAGTTGTAAAGAATGACACAATCACATCAAAATATAACATGAACAATAAATACCAGTATGAATACTAAAAGATCCACATTAAGTGATACATTAGTTTAAAGTATCTGGATGGTAAAAATGGCGATTTCATGGTATTGTGTTAGCAAAAAAAGGAAAACATAGTATTATGTTAGTAAAAATGGTGATTTTAGTGTATCCGGGTGGTGGTGGCGGTGATTTTCAGGTATTTGGGTGGTGGTGGCGGTGATTTTAAGGTTTCTGGGTGGTGGTGGTGGTGGTGGAATAATAGGATATGGTGGTGGTGATGAGAGTGTTCATTGGTGGTTTAGCGGCGGCGGCGGTGGTGGGACTGTTTATTGGTGGTTTAGCGGCGGCGGCGGTGGTGGTGGGAGTGAACATGGGTAGCTAAGTGGCGGCGGCGGCGGCGGCAGCAGCAGGAAAAACCGTAAAAAGGCCAATAAAGACAACAAAACGGCGATAAAAACATCGAAAACACGATACGCAACATGAAATGGGAACACAAAAACAAGAAAACATGATATCTAAACGATATCAATATAATGAAAAAAAATGAAATATAACATCAATTGTTTGTGACAAACGCAACAAAACATCGAGATAAAATGAAATCACGTAAAATCTCGAACTGAACGAGACTTGTTAAAGGTAACAGATATCAACTTGATAGTATAACCAATCGATTTAGAAGTATGAAGGTATCTCGAATTGGTATATGACATGACTAAATTATCAACAGTTCGGATTAAAACTGATTTTTGGCCGAATTAGGGCTGACTAAGACCGATCTTTGATTTGTAAGGGCCGATATCATCAAAATAGTACATGACAGCGCTACAACACCAACACCAATCAAAGATACACCGATTCCATATATCATAGGTCTTTAGTACTAATAGTATTGATAAAGGCCGAATTAAGGCCGACTAAGGCCGATCTTTGATTTCTTAGGGCCAATAACTTCATTCTATTACGTTCAAGGATTTAACTACCTATACCAATCACTTAAGAAGTCTAAAGATACCCCGAATCCATATATGATATGACTATAATACGAGTAGTATTGATTAAGGCCGATCTAGGGCCGACTGAGGCCGATCTTTGATTTCTAACGGCCGATAACTTCATAACAATACGTTTTACTATAACTACCTTGACTAATCGCTTTAGAAGCCTAAAGATACATCAAATCCATTTATGATAAGCCTATAGTTGAACGATTTCAAATTAAGGCCGATTTGGGGCCGTTTAGGGCCGTTATCTCGTTTACACTCGGAGCTAGAGCTTTAAAACTTGCACCAATCGATTCAGCGACCCCGATTTACCCTTATATGACATCACAACAGCACGAAAATACGCAAACAATACTAAAAAATTAAGGGTTACTCCAAGTAGTATATATGATATATGGATTTGATGTATCTTTAGGCTTCTAAAGCGACTAGTCAAGGAAGTTAAGGTGGGACGATACAAAATGGCAATATTACATAAAGCTCCAATTTTTGACTCGGTGATAGATCTTTTTAATATACATCGTAATATGAATTAAAAATAGGGGGTACCGGATCGTTTTTTCGATATAAACAACTTTGAATTTTCGTATTTTGGAAGGAATTTAACAAAGACATATAGGGAAAATCGTACTTTTTCTGCCTTTATTTTTCGTTTTGGTGTCTTGGAAGATAGACCGAAAGTACATAAGACTACCAAAAACTAACACACTATTTCTGAGGAAATGGCTATTGTTTTGATGTAAAATAATACATAGGTCACGGTTCAAATTTCGGAGCTACAGTTCATGGAACTTTGCTAGAGCGTGTTAAATTTGTAAAAACGTGACGTTATATCCAAATTACGTTACAATAATAATTTAAGGCGTCACCACTCTAATAAGCTTGTTGGACAAACGGCCTTCGGATAAGATATTTATTTTACTGTGACGGTGTTACTTTACAACAGAATTCCCTCAACGGGAATATATGCTTTGTAAAAACATCAGTAAGAAATAAATAATTAAATACCGAAGTCACTGTGAATTTACTTTCTGCATATGCGCATTTCGACAACTTATGTCTCATCAGTGCAGATAAAATCTAAACGTTTGGAAGACCATTAAGAAATAACTGTCTTTATTAGTACAATGATGATCAATGATTTTGACTTTCAATTAATTTATGTTCTCTCTCATATTTGTTATCTATCTGTTTTTATTGTCTGCAATGTTTTTATTTGATCTACACTGAAGAGATAGAAATGGCCATCTGCAGGCATAAAATTTACACTAACTTCGGTATTTTGTAATCGATTACACAGCGAACTAATTTTCACTCTGGTTCTTCACTGAAATTATCAGTCCTAACAAACGGCATCCATCCAAGTTAAGTGTTCCGAGTCCGCGTACGTTCACTCGAAGGAGGGAACCTACGTTGATCGGAACACCTTACAACGAGACGTATAAACGAAAGGGATGACAAGGAAAAAACTTTATGGTCCTAAAAACTGTGAAAAAGTTAAAAGACCGTTCTTGTCTAGACTTTAAAACAGTTGAGGTACACATTCGGTACACATGTGGGTACATGTGTTGAAATACGGAGCATATACCCAAATGAAGTGCGTTTCAATGTCAGTTGTTGCTTTTAAATGCTACATGTGCACAACACTCCGAAATAAGTCATTTGTACTTAACATGATAAACTTTTTAAGATCTGATAATTAGGATCATTTACGGAGCATATACCTAAATGAAGTGCGTTTCAATGTCAACTGTTGCTTTTATATGCTACATGTGCACAACTTTTCGAAATAATTAATTTGTACTTAACATATATGATTAACGTTTGAAGATTGAAAAAAAAATCGCCAAGTGTTGCAGGGCACGAAATTTGACCAAAACGCCGATTTATCCTAAAATTTATTTTTTCCGCTTCATAAGCCCCTCACGCCACCCCGTAAATCCACAGCTGGAGTCTACAGCTCTCTCGGATAAGTTCCTTGACAGAACTTTATATCTGCATTATTAAACCAGTGAAAATTGTCAATTTTTATTCAGTTCAAACTGTTCTAAGTAGCGTTCTACAAGTTTGATAAATAAACCGATCATCAGTTGCATTGTATGATGCAGTATTTCTCGAACTAAATGTGTTTCTGAAAACTTGCTTTGTTTTAGGAAATTAGTATGATGATTGGTTTTTAGACTATGAGATTTAAATATTTCATAATTATCTGCAACAACCATGTAATATGCAGTCTGACCTTGATAGTATATATACATATATACATGGACACGGGTTATGTATTCCGGTATATACATGAAAGCATAATGCTAAACTCCTCACGGGAAGGGATCTTGGTGGAAGCTGCATACTGAGGGTACATAACCTAATTTGTCAGTTGGTAATGGGTCTGGAGCTGGTATGTCAGTTAACTGCTAGTAGTCTCTTGTAATTTCCAGTTTATGTCCGTATATTTAGTTCTTTCAGTTTCATTTTTCACAATTGACTCAGCCCTGTTGCCAACTGAATTTTACTGTTGTTACGATTGTTTTTTATTAATCACATTGCCTATAGGAGGAAGGTTTGGGCCCAATAAAACTAGTTTAACCCCGCCGCAACAGGTTTGCGGCCTTCGGATGTAACAACATTCTTGAGTGTATATTTTCTTTGTATGTTTGTCTTAGGAAGCGACCATTTGATTTTTATTTAAAAAAACAGTCGGGCGATGGGAACATCTAATTCTGGATATTTTTTTCATCCAATCTTCGAGGTTGACTATTTTTTCACACTTGAACCAATATGTTTTTTGGTCAATGTTGATTATTTCACTTGATATATGTCATCCTAGTTATTTTTTTCAGCCTTCTACTGTACAGATACTTTTTTCACTAAATTTCTGGATCTTGATGTTTTTTCTGGAATTCTTTCCGACCCCGAATAAAAATCGAATGGTCGATCCCTTACATTTGTTTGACCCTCTGAATTTATATGTAATTCCTTATCTAAAGTCATTTTGCTCCCCTTTATGGGATTTAACACCCACTTTTTTAGTGTGAATGTAGCGATAATTGTTTTTATCATTTTCTTTTTATTTCTAAGTCCCATTTCAAATAATAGACTATGTACTCTACAAAAAATGCCAAAGAACCGAGTGAAAAAGGAGAGTAATATTTCTGTAATGATATGTGAAGTTTAATCCGGTTTTTACACGTTAGATAAATTTTCATAGTCAACATATGTTGAAAAAATCCCCGTGCTATTTCCCGACAAATCTATTCGAAACACAATCCTCTGTGTATATCATTTATCATTGGAGATAAATATTACAACACTTTATCCCGATTATTACCAAATTTTATCCATAATGTTATCCATGCGCAATTAGAATTTTAAAATTGAACAATTTCTAGTGGATAAAATATAGTTATGAGCGGGATCTTGTGGTGTAGTCTATATTCATTACATACTGTGATGCAATTGTTTTTTTTTTTTTTTTTTTTTTTTTTTTTTTTGTTTTTTTTTTATTTAGCGATTCCAGTGGTGGATTCGGGATTTTGGAAAGGGGGCGTAAATACCGAAAATCTAATAAAAACTTTCATACTTTTTGAGTATATTTTATATTAAAAATCATGTCGCAGACAATTAGTAATATGATATACCGGTATTTTAATAAAGAACCCTCACAATTATTTATTTTCTTTGACGGACTAATGAAAGTTCCCGTGTCCCTTTGAATCCGCCACTGATTTTGTTTTGTAATTTCTGTTTATATTCTGCATATTTTTATCGTTGATATTTTAAACAATTTGATATTGGTCAAAACCTTTTCCATCCAATTCATATTACTTTACTATTTTTTCTGCAGCAAAATGCACTTCATTTAATGAAATAACTCTAACACCGCGCAATGTTACGTCTACGACTGATCCTATGAACGACTACTCTTATCGTAACGTCGTTTCGTAATGTCCCACCTTAAGTGGTAAAACGTACTGTTATGAAGTTATCGGCCGTTAGAAATCAAAGATCGGCCTCAGTCGACCCTAGATCGGCCTTAATCAATACTATTCGTATTATAGTTATATCATATATGGATTCGGGGTATCTTTAGACTTCTTAAGTGATTGGTATAGGTAGTTAAATCCTTGAACGTAACAGAATGAAGTTATCGGCCCTAAGAAATCAAAGATCGGCCTTAGTCGGTCCTAATTCGGCCTTTATCAATACTATTAGTACTAAAGACCTATGATATATGGAATCGGTGTATCTTTAGTCATCTAAAGCGATTGGTGTTGGTGTTGTAGCACTGTCATGTACTATTTTGATGATATCGGCCCTTACAAATCAAAGATCGGTCTTAGTCAGCCCTAATTCGGCCCAAAATCAGTTTTGATCCGAATTGTTGATAATTTAGTCATGTCATATACCAATTCGAGATACCTTCATACTTCTAAATCGATTGGTTATACTGTCAAGTTGATATCTGTTACTTTTAACAAGTCTCGTTCAGTTCGAGATTTTACGTGATTTCATTTTATCTCGATGTTTTGTTGCGTTTGTCACAAACAATTGATGTTATATTTCATTTTTTTATTATATTGATATCGTTTAGATATCATGTTTTCTTGTTTTTGTGTTCCCATTTCATGTTGCGTATCGTGTTTTCGATGTTTTTATCGCCGTTTTGTTGTCTTTATTGGCCTTTTTACGGGTTTTGCTGCTGCTGCCGCCGCCGCCGCCGCCACCACTTAGCCACCAATGTTCACTCCCACCACCACCGCCGCCGCCGCTAAACCACCAATAAACAGTCCCACCACCATCGCCGCCGCCGCTAAACCACCAATAAACAGTCCCACCACCACCGCCGTCGCCGCTAAACCACCAATGGACACTCCCATCACCACCACCATATCCTATTATTCCACCACCACCACCTACCCCACCACCCAGAAACCTTAAAATCACCGCCACCACCACCCAAATACATGAAAATCACCGCCACCACCACCCGGATACACTAAAATCACCATTTTTGCTAACATAATACTATGTTTCTTTTTTGCTGACACAATACCATGAAATCGCCATTTTTACCATCCAGATACTTTAAACTAATGTATCACTTAATGTGGATCTTTTAGTAGTCATACTGGTATTTATTGTTCATGTTTAACATTACATTTCATATTTTGATGTGATTGTGTCATTCTTTACAACTTTTAATGGTTTATTTAAGTTTTGTTTCCATTAATGTCAATAAGTTTTCGTGTTTGTTGAATTTATGTTCATATTTAACGCTTCATCTTACGTTTTCATGTCAAGTTTTCATTTATCTTCATAATTTGTTGTAAGTATGTTCATATTTTACATTCCATATTGTGTTTTTGTGTTACAGTCTTCATAAACATCGTTAAGTTGTCATATTTTTGTCACATTATCTTGATATTTAACGTTTCAGTTTGTATTTTCATGTACAAGTTTGCATTTCTTTTCATCATTTCGTGTATTTATGTTCATATTTAACATATCATATTAAGTTTTCATGTAACAGTTGATATAGATGCCATTATGTTGTCATGTTTTGTTGTAGCTGGTTGTGTTTTCATGCTACAGTTCATATTTGGTTTCATACTTAGTTGTTTCATTAGTCATATTTAATGTAGCTGGTTGTGTTTTGGTGTTCAAGTTTGCATTTGTTGTCATTTATTGTTGTGTTTGTGTTCATACTTAACGTTATATTTCGTATTTTGGTATAAACATTCATGTCAATGTTTGCATGTTTACATATCTTGTGTCGTTTAATGTTCATAATTGAACATTTTTACTAGTATTTGGTGTTCACATTCATATGTTGTATCAGTTAATGTTCATGTTTTAACATTAATGCTTGTATTTGTTCATATTTCATGTTGCATGTTGTGTTTTGATATTCAAGTTCTCATGAATGTGGTTAATCTATAATGTTTTGTATCATATGATCTTGATATTTTAAGTTTCGTCTTTTGTTTTTCATATCAATGACTATATGTTGTTCTAATATTTGTCAATTCATTGGAGATTTCAAGTTATGTTTCAGTTTTATCATTTAAGTTCATATGAATGTCGTTTAATTTTCATATTTCAATGTTTCTGATTATATGTTTGTTCATATCAGTGTTAATGTTCATATGTTTTATATCACTTTATAGTCATACTTAACGTTAGGTGTATGATTTGATGTTCATATTCGTATCAATGTTCATATGTTTTATATCACTTTATAGTCGTAGTTAACTGTTTGCTTATGATTTGCTGTTCACATTTGTGTTAATGTTCATATGTTTACATGTCCTGTGTCAATTTATATAGATGGTTTAAAGTTTCAGTTTGTATTTGGTGTTCATTTTGTCGTCAATATCTATTTGTTTTCATAGTTAATGTCAGTTCATAGTTATAGTTGACGTTTTGCTTCTGATTTGGTGTTAACATTCGTGTTAATATTCATATGTTTACATGTTTTAATATCACTTTATAGTCTTAGTTAACTTTATGCTTATGATTTGGTGTTCACATTCGTGTTAATGTTCATATATTTACATGTTCTGTGTTAATTCATTGTCATAGTTGACGTCATTTCTTTGTTTAGCTTACATTAATATTGTTAAGTTGTCATGTTCTGTTGTGTTTGTGTTCAGTTTCATATTGTATTACTTCATATTTATCCTTATGTTTGTATTTGTAGTTCATATTGTTTCAATATCTATTTGTGTTCATATTTAATGTCAGTTGATAGTCATAGCTGACGTTATGCTTCCGCTTTTGGTATTTCATTTCACATTAGTTTTCATATTATCTTCAGTATCTATTTGTTTTCATAGTATCACTTAACGTTTCTTCTTCCACTTGTTATCATTTATAACTTAAATATGTTTATATGTTATGTGTTCATAGTCATGAATGGTCTTATGTTCATATCAATGTCATTGATGATTTGTGTCAATTTTTAGTAAACGTTTCATTATGTGTTTTCAATGAATTATGATATCAGTATGGTTAGGCTAACATTCATTATTAGAATCGTTCCAGAATATACAAAGGTTAGAGATTGTGTTAGCATTAGTTACAGTTAGGATTAAGGGTTTATAAGGTTTATTATTATATACATGTACATAAGGGTTAGAGGATTATATACATAGGGTTAAGGTGATTCTTACAACAGAAAAGTTAGGGTCAGTACGAAAATAAGTGTAAGGTTAAAGGTTAGGGTTAGG
>MJUU01041008.1:0-11765 GCA_002080025.1 Modiolus philippinarum
CAAAACTGAAGCCAAAACAGCATTTCTGATGCCCAAAAATGCTAAATTGGGCAATGTTCGGTTTCCATGGCAACGACATCTATAAATTCAAAGATAGCATCTAATTTGAAGTATGGTGGACCTATGAACTTTATATATCAAATTTCATGAAAATCTGAGATGTTCAATTTCCATCATATTTTGATGCTTACAGAGAATGACTCTTAAAACCTTTTTGGAGAAGATTTATTGCCATTTAATTGCAAATTGGTATGATGAAGGGAAAAAAATTCGCGGGAAAGTGCAATACTATTTTTTTTATAATTCCTCTGCGAACATCTGTTTAGCTGCCAGGTATCTTAGTTTTTCTGGACTTTCCTAAAGGAAATATGAGATTTTGCTTAGAATATATATTAAACACAAGACTGAAGCGTTTTTGAATCTAAACCCAAGTTTTCTTAAGCAAAAGTGGGGTTTTCTTGGATAACCAAGGTTTATCTCAGGAAACCTAGGGATGCCATAAATTGTAGGAAATATTAGTATTCCTTTAAAATTGCATAAAAGCTAAACCCCTATTATCCTGTCTAAGGTTAACCATTTTTCTTGGAGACAAGCCTGGTTTTTAGGACCCTCAACTCTACTAAAGGCGATTGGAACTCATAAATCTAAAATTTTAAATGATATTTTAGTTTTATCAGTTTTATGCAACATAACATATGTCAACCGCTATTACATTTGGAAAGTAATAGCAATCACTGAATATATACTTGTGAGACTTTCGAAAGGAAAAAACTAAAATCCTTTCCCCTACCGCCAATAAAGATCCAGTTTGGTTAAAAAATGGTATTCCATATATTTCATTTATAGGCCTACTCACACACACAAAAAACATGGAATAGTATATCCAGCTTGCGAGGTATGGCCCCTCCTAAACGGAGCTGATCCCGAAGGAAACTGGGATAAAGAAATAGAACCAAGTATTACAGGCTCTGTGGTTATGCGGGATAAATAAATACACAACCCTTCTTCCGGATTGGATGTTAACTCAAGTCCACGTGTTGTAAGAAATGCAATGCTTCATGCACGTTAAAGAACCCTTGTAGCAAGCTCTTTTTTGAGTAGTTGATCGGCTAAAAGCTCCCATTTGATTTCACCCTACTTTTCCAGCAGCAGTCAGAACTTCCCGTCCCATGACCCCTTGCCATACCTCAAAGTGATTATTTATTGACAAACTTTTCTCGTATTGATATAGCTGAAATATTGCTGAAAAGACGTTAAATCAATCAATTACACACAAAAAAGAGGGTCCATAAAAGCTGAGCCATTTTACCCCTCATATTACACCTCGATATTCTTTTTTATTACAGTTTTGAAGTAAACTGTTCTTTGTTTTCCTGAATTTGTTTTTTCTTCCTGTGTTTCGTTATCTCTAAATTAGGCCGAATTCAAATTACAATAATTTTTTGCTGTCAAGATATTTAGGTATTTGTCTTTAATAAATGCCTTTACCTTTTTTATATAAAATTAAGCTGAAAAATACTCAGCTGTGTTGTTTTTGTAAAACAGATATTGAAACCTTAGAACATTTATTTTATGATTGTAGAATTACAAAAGATTTTTGGGAGTGTTTTACTAGAAAATTAAAACTTCACTTTCAAAATGTTATCTTTGATAAAGAACAAATATTTCTTGGTTTTCTCAAAGATACACCACTACTAAATTTACTTGTGTTTATTGCAAAGAAGTACATTTACAAATGTAAATTAAAAGAAACACTACCAAATATTATTGAACTACAGTGTAGAATAGACCAATACAAATTGTATGAATATCAGATAGCTTTGAAAAATAACACACTAACTAGGTTTGAAAATTTCTGGTCTCCCCTTCATGATATTTTTATATGATTATAACACCATATCACACATGTGTTTAATTATATATATGCAATAAATGTTAGTATATAGAAATAACTTCAACAATCGCTAGATAAATCTTATATATATGCTATATTTAAATATTGAATAAAAGAAGAATGATTGTGAGAGAGAATGAGGAAAACATTATTTATATATTTTTGTAATTATTACTTATTATATTATAATATACCTGTTTAATTAATAGTCAGTATATTCATGAAATCCCTGAATATCCTTGTCAGGTGATACTGTACAGGGAATTGTAAAATCCTGACTATTGAAAAATAAATAAAAAATAAAAAAAAATGCCTTTACCTTTATTCTGCATTTCTATAATAAACGTATATGTATACCTTTTTTTATAAAACATCGTTGAATCTGTGATACAATTCTTGGAAATGAAAACGGTAACTTGTATCTATATGATATTAGGTTGCATTTTAATGCACAATCTGTGAAACTTATAGATTGTGTTACGACAAATAAATTTACAAATTGATAGTCAAACTGAATTCAACACGTAAGTACAAGTTAATGATATGCTAGTAACATTGAAACATGTACACAAAGTAAAAAATGTTTTTTAAATGTCCACAGCAAAACATAAATTAGTTATATCTTATTTATCCCCATTAAAACAACATATAAAGTGGTGTTAGAAATCAATGAATAATAGTCAGTTCAGTTTGGCAGTATAAAAGAAGCCTGTTTTAATTTGAACATATCAAGAAGATGATTTGTCTGAAGGTGTCCAGCCTATGTACGCTTGAAATTTACTTTAAGACTGTTTCCACAATTTCAAATGTCAATTTATGACTACCACATCTAAACTTGACAAGATTTTATAATAAACCTTGCGGAAGAACAGAGAGATAGTTCTCTTACCCAAATTTAGACTTAAAATTATATTTTTAATATACTTAGTTGAATATTTGTATTTTCCACTCCTAAATAAATCTATTATGATAAAAAAAACTGTTTAACAATAATTGACAGATTAATATTAGCAAATACAGTTTGATCATCCCAACATTGATAATAACCACATTCAGGCTAATTATTTCTTATACATGACAACCAATTTGAAAGTACACATCACATGCATCAAGGTTAAATAATATTTATACAAAGTGCGAGAAAATTTCTCTCTTTCACTATTTATAATTTGGTGCCCAAGACCAATCGTTCTAGCCTTTATGCATACTTACATAGGAATTCTACCAAGTTCTCCATAAAATTTGGAGTACATTGTTTAACTTTCTTGCAAAGTTCTAAATGTAAAGACTCAATAATATGATTATTTTCGTAACCCCATACATATTTTCTGTACCATAAAATAAAATAGGTGCGACCATAGAGTCAAAATGTATATTGAAAGTTTTCTTGCTTTACAAGATTAGACCACTTTTTTCATAGAGTTATGGCCTTTTTTCACTTAAAATCAGTAAAGTTTAGTTTTGGGGCAGAACTGAATACCCAAAAGAGAGGTTGCATAAACTCTGTTGAATTGATTTATAGTCCCGATTTCTGATTTGGGATTTCGTTTGGGAGACTTTTGTATCAGCATCCTGTAACAATTATAAATTTATATTTTTCTTTTTTTCCGTTTTCTGCCTCAATTTTGTCCACCCTATTCACTAGTGATCTAATCTTTACCAAATTTATAGAATGATGGAACCCCTTCCAAAGATTTGCATGCAAGTCTTTGAATTTTCAAAATGGCGACTGTTGCCTTCGAATCGAAAAAAGGGCGCGTAAAAATCAAAGTGCTAAGAATTGGAAGAAATTTTACAGGAAGGTTGCCCAACATCTGTAGAATTGGCTTCTGATCTCCAAGACTTCAAAATGGCGACCGGTGCCAAGAAAACGGTTAAAATGGCGAGAATATCCCAATGCTCAGATTTTGATGAATTCTTGCAGGAAGCTTGCCTAACATCTGAAGAATTTGCTCCTTGTCTTCAAGACTTCAAAATGGCGAGTGTTGTAATGGAAACGGTCAAAACGGCTGGATAATCAAAGTCCTAAGAATCAGATGAAATTTTACATGAACAATTATAACATTTTCTAAAATTAGCTTACGGTCTCAAAGAATTCGAAATGGTGGCTGTTGTCATGAAAAGCGAAAAAGCCGGGAAATTCAAAGTTCCCAGATTTGAATGAAATTAGAAAGGTTTTTAAAAATCTTTGAATTCCATGTAAAGCCTTTTGAATTCTGAATTGGGAGTTCTTTTGGGAGACTTCTTGTGTCTGAATCCAAATACAATTATACTAGTTATGTCACCTCAGACGTAGTCGGGACGACATATTGTTTTTGGTCTGTTTCTTTGATATTATGTCGCCCCAGACGTAGTCGAGAAAACAAATTGTTATTGTTTTTTGTTTCTCTATTTTATTATTATTATTGTTACTTTCTTCATCCTCTTTTTGTCCACGTTAGTTCTCAATGATGCATGGACAGAATTAAATTGTACAAAGTTGGATCACCTCAAGGAGATGTACTTCCACCAAAAAAATCCAAACGGCTGCCATTTCCAAGTTGTATGCCAAGTTAGTCGACATTTGAAATTTCCGATTTCAATGAAAATCATAAAATCTCAAATTTGCCTTGACAGAACTCCTTCATATTTGGAAAAAGTTGAATTACTATTATGAGATGCTTAATATCAAAAACCAATTCAAAATGGCCGCTGTTTGGAACATGGCTTCCAAAGAAAGTCAAAATTTCAACTTTGTTCGATTTCAACGAAAATTTATTTTTAGGCAGATTTGGACACTGCGAACAAGATGGAATTACCGAATTGGTTGTTGCAAGCGACATCAGCAATTACTTTCAATTGCAAATCTAGTTATTCTTTACACTTTCCTTCTTTCTTCCACCTTTTTGTCCGGCTATTTTCTCAAAATGTCTTGACAGAATTCATTCATATTGGCACAAAATTGGACCACCATAAAGAAATGTGCATGCACCTACCTAAATTTTCAAACTAACTGCCGTTTCCAAGATCGCCGCCATTTTACGTTAAAAGGGATTATTTAAAAAAAACTCAATAACTGCCTTGAAGAAATTGTTCACATTTTGCATAAATGTTATACAAGATGAGAGCAAGGAATTGTTCAGAAAAAAATTCAAAATGGTCGCCATTCCAAAGATGGACGCCAAAAAGCAAAAAAAAATTAGATTTCATCCGATTTCAACTAAAGTTAATTTGTAGTCAGATTTTGGAACCGTGAAGAAGATAAAATGGACAAAAATGCAAAATGGCTGACATTTCCAATATGGTTGCCAAAACACGTCAACATTGTACAATTTCAATGAAAATTGATATCTAGCTAGATTTTCATGATGCGAAGAACATGGAATCATCGAATTGGCTGTCTGAGGCGACATCAGCCATACAAAAAACTTGAAATTTTGAGAAATCATATGTTTTTTTGCTGATTATATTTTGATTTATGTTATTTATGTTAGCTTAATAGTTTGGGGAACCCCTGCCCATTTTTTGAAAGAGAATATAATATTGGTTATATTTGATAATGGGACATTTGGTTGCCATGGATACCAAGCAAGAAAATTCAAATTTTGAGAAAAAACGTATTTAAAGACGAAAGTTAGGTTTCGATTTCAGCAATATGTATTTACTGATTTATAGGGTGAATCCCTGTCGAATTTTTTTCTTTAAGTAGTGTCATAATGCTCAGAATCCGATATGGGAGTACGTTCGGGAGACTTGAGTTTCGCTCGGCGAACACAGTTATTATGTCACCCAGATGGAGTGACATGTTATTCTTCGTATCTTCTGATTATCATACTTTTTATTAATCCTCCAATAATTCTTGCCAAAGCGATTATTTTGAAATTTCTAAATGAAATGATATCAAGTTTTGCACAAAATTGGACCTGGGGAATTAGTTTCTGGTATGTAAGACTTCAAAGTGCCACACGTTGCTTGAAAATTGAAAAAAGCAGGAAAATGAAAGTCTTCAGAATTGAAGAAATTTTGCAAAAGGTTACCTCAGATGTGGGAAATTAGTGTTTGGTCTCCAGGACTTCAAAATGGCGAAATGGCGATTGTTGCTATGGAACCGGAAAAAAGGCGGCAAAATTAAAAGTACCCTGACTTGAGTAAAACTCAACATACAGGTTCCATAGGTTGTGTGGAAGTAGTGATTTGTAATTCTCAATTCCGATTTTAGAGTTCGTTTTGGAGACTTTTGTAATAGTAGCCTCATACAATTTTAAAGTGTTATTTTCATTAAGTCTACCCAACGAAGTTTGTGGAGACTTATTGTTTTTGCTGCGTTTCTTACTCTTATTATTATTATTATTATTATTTCTTCTTCCGCTTCCCGCCTCACTCTTGTCCGAACTAGATCTCGAAGACCATAAGACCTAGTATTTTTAAAGTTCGAGGGATGATGGCCCATATATCAATCTGCAAGAAACAAAAAAAATTTCCAAAGGGGATACGTTACGGGTATTTTGGGGCTCGTATGGAAAAAAAATGACATTTTGAAGGTTTTCACTTTTTTATTGTTTATGGGACACTATTCACATTCGATCCATAAAACTTCATAGGAAAGGTGCAAGTCATGTCAAAAAGGATTTAAAAGCATTGGAAATCTCAACATCACTACTGTTGCTATGGAAAACATTCCCAAAAATTGAAATATTGAGAAAATAGAAGTGTTTGTTCATAATTGTATTTCGATCATAGCAGTATGTATTACTTAGCTATTAACGGGAATCCGTGTCAACTTTTTTTAAACAGGGTATAAAATAGGTTGTAGTGGATAATGGAGCATTTGGTTGCCATGGAAACCAAGCCAGAAGCTTATAATTTTGAGAAAAACGTGTTTTCTGCTTCATGTTATATTTTGTTCCACTGGATATATAAAGTAAATAATAAGGGGATTCCTTGCTAATTTTTTTTTCAAACTTCTTCAAAACTTCATGGGATAATTAATATAGATCCTAACTTGAGCCTAAAGTTCTTGGAAGTTCCTAAATGGCGACCGTTACCATGGAAATTGGAAAATCAAAACGCTCAGAATTTGTTGAAATTTTAATGGAAGGTTGTCTAACGTTAAGAATTTGTTTTTGGTCTCCAGGACTTCAAAATTTGGACCGTTGCCATGGAAACAATAAAAAAGCGGGTAAAATAAAAGTGATCAGAATTGTATGACAATTTACAGAAAGGTTGTATAACTAACAAAAAACCGAAGTTATAGCGTACAAAGACTTTGTTTTAAGTAATAAAAAATCAAAAATGGAAACAGCAAAAAAGGCGGGAAAATCGAAGTGCTCAGAATTGAATACAGTTTATGTTCAAACTGGTTTCATGTGTTGAAGTTGGATATTGGAGTTCGTTTCGGAGAATCTTTTATCAGCATCCTGATAAATTCATAAATATTTTTCTTGTTCTTTTGAAAATACATGCAAGTTAGAAATAACATTTTTAAGAAAATATGAAATATTAAGTGTTTGGTTTTCACTGGCACTTAATTCGGCAGTCTTACATCATATCAAAGCTAGCCACAAAAGATTTTTGATGCATTCAAAATTTATTTGAAAAGATATAGTAGTCGCAATGCGCATTTGCAGAACTGAATTAACATATTCAGAATTTTGTAATTATATATGTTTATATAAGTCTTGTCCAGCTTTTTTTTAAAATTAATATCATGCATTTGCTGTTACTGATAACAAAGTTATTTCCATTCAAAGTCAGGGACTGACATTTTGCTCCAAAAAAATGTTGTGCTCCCTTAAATATCTTTTTAATCAGTAATTGGTGTATTGAATGTTTGCAAAAATTGGAAAAAACACAGTTTGCATGCAATATTGTTTGAAAATTGAAGAAAATATTTCCATTTGTTTTAATTTGTTTTGATAGAAAAAGGACATCTGGTTTCCTTTTGTTTAAACAAACAGAGGAGAAGAAAAATCATTACATTTTAATTTTGATTCGACAGCAATATGGTTTCATTTACACAAATATTTTAGGGGCTTTCATTTTCTAAAGTTTCTTATATGTACCTCAGTTATTTAGACGGAAATCCAAATATAAGGAGCTATAACAAATGAAAGATAACGACCTAGCTCAAATTTGCCGTTGGGTCAAAAATAAAAGTGACAACAAAAGTCCGAATCGATCAAAGGAAGAGACCAGTAAGGAAAATCCGTATAACATTCGACTGAATCAGGGGAACACAATCCGACACAGAACATTTTTGGCAAGCCGTCATATTCCCGACTTGGAACGGGCATTTTATAAATAAAATGGTGGGTTAATCCAGGTTTATTGATGCATCAACCTCCCGCTTATATGACGACTAACTATAGCTTCTGTGTGCCCAGATTGTGTTAAATGTCAAAGCCATAATATTGACAGGGCGCACTACACTATTTCAATACGCCAATGCTTGACAGACCTCGAAAATAGTACTATAAAAAATAGTGCCTTTTAATTTGTAGCGACTCCAGCCAATTGATACATGTTATAATCAGCAAGATCATAGAATATTTCTAGGGGAATGATGGAGGGCAAAGAACAGTTGAAAAAACACGATTAAGTTGCATAACAAGCTAGAACGGATCGAATGAAATACGACCAAATACCGAAAATTCTCTGTTGCGACTATGTAAAAAATTAACCGGAACGTTTCAATTCAATATAAAAAGCGATATAAAAATGTGCACTTGTGGTTCCTTTTTGAAATTGTCAAATATTCGGCATGAATATATATTATACCACGATAGAAATACCTCAGATATTATAAAGCACAAATCTTATTAATATCCAAACTAATCCGAGATTCTTATTATCGCAAAATATTAAGCAAATGATCGAACAGCGCAGTAATTCAGTGCCTCGGTGAATTACTGCGCTTTTCGATCATTAGTTGAATATTTTCGATATTTAGAACGTAGGATTAATTATTGTTTAAATCATATAGTTTAACTCACATATTAAATAATTCAATTTTAGATTAATTTCATGAACTCTTTTTTTTGTGTGTGTTAATCTGCATTCATTGTGACGCCACTTCATAGAGTCAAATTGTGGAAATTAATTTCAAAGTCAATTATCACCTTTATTTCACCAAGAAGTTTAAATCTTTCAAAGCAGGCGACATCAAGATGTAGACAGGAATAAAAGCCCTGTCCTTGATAAACTGGAGTTCTCTATGTATCGTGTGCGTTTTTGTCACATGTACATTCACTCCATATCCTTTCATTTTTCCTATATAATAAAAACAGTTATTTAATTATTTTTATTTAATTTTTAGATATCTAGTTCTTTGTTGGATAATCTTCGCCTAGACATGACCAAAAGCATAAATATCTTGACCATATTGCTTTTCATGGTTGCCCTGTCAGTGGAAGCCCAAATGATCAAAACAGGTTGGTGATTTTTTTTTCAAAGCAAGTACAACAATTTTAATGCGTATGATGCATTGCAAACCATAACTTTAATATCCAACATTTAATATTTCAGTTATGAAAGATTTAATAGAAAAAAGAAGGGAAACGGGGAATGTGTCAAAGAGACAACGACCCAAATGGGAGCAACAACAACTCAAAGCCACCATAAGATCTTCAATGAACGGTGAGAAAACCCCACACCCAACGGTAGGTCGGAGTCGGCCCCTGAATAAAGAGTAATCAAGTTCAGCGAAATAAACATCATCCTAGACTCCTATAGACATAAAGTAAACTAACTAAAAAAAAGATAAGACACACAAAGGCTAAGTAAATTTTCTGACTTAGGACAGGCGCAAACCTGCTGCGGCGGGGTTGAACTAGTTTTATTGGGCCTAAATAAGTTTTAGCATCTTGCAAAACTGACCTGAATCAATAACAATTGACAAAAAATGGTATTGTTAATTTAATGTTGGCTTACCAAATGAAATTCGGTTGAAAATCCCTCATTTGCTAATCGAATATTACCTATTAATTACGCAAATTTAGATGCTAGTTCTTCATTTACATGGATTCGTCTTGAAGAACCTGTTACATTTCAGTCATCAATCAATATTTCTATCAAAGACAATGGCGAACGAATGCCAATGCAAAACGTGAGAAAAAGAAGGGAAATTCTTAAATAAAAAATCCAAACTACGGCAAATAAGATGCAATACAAATTGAGACAGCATGATTAACACAAACATATAAGCAACTACGAACAAAACGCCAAAAAACTGTAAGGCATTAGCAGTGTGAACCATCCAAAAACTGGAGGTATTATGTGCTCCTGAAGGATAAGCATGATCTGCTTCGTGTGTGGTATACGTCATATATCGCCAATAGGGCCTGTAAGTCTCGTACAATTTTGGAACTTCCGGGACCAAAACCTGTACCCGGAAGTTACATTTTAAACAAAGATATATGATGTTTCAAACAAAATTTTGAACGTCTAAATCCTCAAACGTCATATTTCGGCGGGAAACGTTTTCGAATTGCCCGTTTATCGTGGTTTCTCGTGCGTCACCTGACGAGACTTACAGACCTTATGAAAGCTCCAGTTTTATATAATGAACAAACAATGAAAGGTTATGGAGTCTGGATCTACAAAACAAAATGTCTGTTTGACAGTTGTAGTTCCGAAGTTTTTGATTGATTGATTGATTGAATATTGTTTAACGTCTACTCAGCAATATTTCAGCTATATCAAGACGAGAACAAGTTTATTAATAAATAATCAATTTGGGATATGGAAAAGGTCATGGGACGGGAAATTCTGACTGCCACTGGAAAAGTAGGGTGAAATCTAAAAGAGCGGAGAATTTAGCTTTGTAGCCGATCACCTACGGACCACTCAAAAAAAGCTTGCTACAAGGGTTCTTTAACGTGCAGGAAGCGTGGCATTTCTTCCAACACGTGGACCTGAGTTTACATCCCATCCGAAAGATGGGTTGTGTATTTATTAATCCCGCACAACCACGGAATGGGTCCTATTTCTATATCCCGGGATCCTCGGGGTCAGCCCCCGTTTAGGAGGGGTCACACCCCGCAAGCCGGAGATACTAGGTCCTGTTTCTATATCCCGGGGTTCCCTCGGGGTCCTCTGTTAGGAAGACTCATACTCCAAGCTCAGAGGATGCTGCGGGCCTATTCATAAGCCGGGACCGCGCACGGCGGCCGAAGTTTTTGAGGCTGTAATTTTGCTCTGTTGACAGAGTAGTAAATTGACGCAATATGCAAGAGATATGGGGTGTGGGGTTTTCTCAGCGTTCATTGAAGATCTTATGGTGGCTTTGAGTTGTTATTACTCCCCTTTGGGTCGTTGTCTCTTTGACACATTCCCCGTTTCCTTTCTTTTTTCTATTAAGGGGCGTTCCCAGGGAGATACTCTGAAATCTCTTCGATACATTGGACCGGCAGAGAAATTTTAAATTCCCCCGAAATACCATTTTTTATTATACCAAAATAATGCCTTTAATGATGTAGTTAGGTGAGGCTTTTGAAATTCACGTAAGTCATTCAGATTTCTCATATTTTATCCATTAATACTATGTAAAATATTTTGCCCCATTACACCCAATTTTCTGTTCATCAAAGGTTTCAGTAGCTCATTTTAGGTCAGTAAGCAAGATATCATTACATTGTAGATTTTTCCTTCCCTTTTAAAGAAGTCAGTAATGTGTCCATGGTATACTAAGGTAAAAGTCCAAAAGAGCCTTTTCCCGCCATTTTTAAGAGTGCTGAATGTCTTAAAACAAGGTCCATAACTTATCAAGTTTATCACTTTAGCTGATTTGAATCCTTCTAATGCTTTTTCATTTATGGTATCAATTTTGAATCATAGATTTATTTTACTACATCCTTAAAATCGCCTCAGATATATCTAACGGTAAAATGTACTC
>MJUU01041008.1:11790-33997 GCA_002080025.1 Modiolus philippinarum
AAAAAAAACAATGCATTTGTTGCCGATATAAAAATTGCGAGGAATATTTCCAAAAGCCAGATAAAATAAAAATATACCGAAGTTATTGTTTAAAATTGTTATCAAAATGATAGGAATTTTCGTAAATCCAGTGATTGGGGCCAGAAAAGGCTTCAATAAATTTACGACACTAAAATATAGTGCATTTTATTACAATCCCTGATAATTAACTGAAAATATCTAAACCAAAACTATTTTAAAAAAATCAAATCAAATATTTTGACCCTAAAATAGTTAGCGTCTGTGTTGGAAAATGTCTTTTTTCTTTCTTTTTTTCCGTATTTTTTATTTTATTTTTTTTTTTTACCACTCCATGGAGAGGTCACTATTTTAAAGTCGAACTCATCATGATTGTTGTAGTTTTGTTTGAAGACGCCTAGTGTTATCAATCTATATGTATAAATGAACTTTTATGTTTATGATAGTGTATCAGTGGTATCTTAAATCTCTCCAAAATGTACTAGTTATTTGGTACAACTATTATGGGATAGTAATTATTTATGATATGCTAATTAAATATGATTTTAATTTTAGTCTCCTGAGCAAATTAGAAACTATAAGGATATTTCCATAATCACTAATGAGACTGATTTTACATCGGTATCAAATGGTTTCTGCAAAAATAAGGGACTTTTGAATCGTGTTCTATCCCGAGAGAAATCTGTTATTATACGAAAAAAAATCAATGCATCAATGCATTCAGAGGGAATCACTTATTAATGATCACTGTTGAGCTAAGGATGATTTATATTTAATCGACTTCAAGTTAATTGTTTTTCGTCAATTAAAATTTAGTTGAAGAACTATCATATATGGAAAATTATAAATGCACTTTAATTTCATAAATAGTTTATTTTTTATGTGGTATATATTTATTTCAATAGGTTTAGAAATCCAGTATTCCTTCTTACTGGTATCTTAGGCGATCGTTTCCACCTTCAATTACACGAGAGTTCCTATCTGGAAAGTCCCGTATTACATATTTTCAAGTCGGTGTTATCACAAGAAACTTGCTGTATGTTCGGTTAAATCCGAAACTGTTTACTCAAGCCCTTGTTAATATCGACATCTAATAAACTGATGAATATTAGCATGATAGCAAAAGGTTTGTTTTGCTTCTTGGTTTGTTTGTTTGTTTGTTTTTTTTGTTTGTTTTTTTTTTGTTTTTTTTTGTGTTTTTCGTCTGAACAGTTAACATTATGAAAAAAAAAACTTAATTTTCTGTTTTAGGCTCATCGCCTCCAAACCGACATTTTATACATATAAAAGGGAGAGATTGATAACCTCTTTCATGAGAGAAGATCAAAGACCGAGATATCTTTCATGAATATAAATAAGCCTGTCATTTCGCGTGTGAAGCGCAGCAAAACGAGAGAATAAAACGAAAAATTTCTTACGTGAATAAAATATATACCGATCTTTCATTTAGATCGAATGTACGTATCTATTTCTTCCGTGAAATAGGATCTTTATTGGAGAAGAAAATTCCCGGCCCCTTTACAATACATTCCATATTGACTTCACGTCATATGTGATGGCTGCTTCGTCATGGACAACAACTGTAGTTCATTTAAAAGAAACAAATAAGCAAGTCTGATGGGTCATTTTACCGAAGTAAGATGAGTGCAAATAAACTCGTCTTCTCAGATAGGAAATGGCCAGTAGTCTAAAACAATGTCTTTTTTACGGCGGTAAATATGGCTATCTGCAGAATTTAAAGTTGGGGTGTGAGTTTTCACTTTCGTTCAGTGAAAACTGAAAAAAAAGTTTTACAGCCCTACCTAACTCTCTGTTTTAGGCTCATCGCCTCCAAAAGCAAGTTTTGCAACTTGTTTGACGATTGCAGACTCTTTAGGCCTATTACAAAAGTAACTAATGCTTTCATTTTAATCCAAATACAGATTTAGCATATAACAAAAGATGTGGAAGTAGTTCTGTATATCCACATTTGGTACCAGAATCTGCAGTGGATGGATATTTAACGACATTTCATGCTACAGGATTTGAAAGACGTCCATATTGGTGGGTTGATTTAGGACGTAATTACATCATTGAAAGAGTAGATATATATAACAGATTCTTTTGCTGTGGTGAGCTTTTATTGCTATTTATGCAAATAAATATAATGGAGATGTACATAATAGTTAAAACAATAATAACCTTTTATTAAAATATTTGATGTTTTATTCCATACTTAGCACAGATATATTTTGCTTTATATATTTAATTTAGCCGTAGGCTTTCAGCCCATTTCAACATACCAAGTCTGGTATGACCATATCAGCCTGCCTCCTTCTGAAGTAGCCATATCAGCCAAGATATATGGCAATTTCTTACGGGTATGATAATAACTCCTAATTGGAAGTAAACAGTTAACAGATTAAGATAAGGCCTTTCCATATCAGTACGCATTGTTCTCCCTAGATTAATATAGCGCTGCGGGACCGCAGCGTCTTCCTTTGAGAAAGTTGAATCCCGCAGCGCTTAAATTAGCCGCAGCGCCTTGATAACTAATGCCGCAGCGTCATGATAATTAATGATTTGTTTGTTTTATCATGCAGATAAACATATTAAAATTGTATGTACAGTCGCCTGGTGTGTTAACTAAGTGTGAAGGTGATAAAAACATGCTTCCAGTTGTCAATTGATGACGAGTTGTGTATCCACGTGCAGTGTATTGTCTAAAAATATCAATCTATTACAGTTTTTCTAAAAATATACACATCGGCTTTCCCATTGGACGAAATTTAAGTAACCCTGAACTTCATAACAATTTTGTTGCTTTTAATTCAAAACGAAAGAAAACGGTTTCTTAGTTAATATTTATCATTTCTCATGATGACGGAGATGACCACAAAGCGGCAATTTTTTCCAAGTAATTTTATTTTATTCAAAATCGAGATCGGCTTCGCGGATAACATATTTTCTGTTGTAAAAAGGTAGTGCATGAAACATTGGAAGGTCTAAATATTTTGTATAATTTTATTTCAGTCCGATCATAGATGACTTCGAAGATATTTCATGTGACATTGACAACTAAATTCTTCCGTGTAAAATTATGATTTCGACAGGTACAAATACACGTGTCTACTGTTGACATGAAACATCGTAATTTCTGTACGATCATAGATCGACTTTGGAAGATATTTCAGGTGACATTGACATCTTCCGTTGTAAAATCCTGAATTCGTCAGGTATTCTAAATCAGGTATTCTAAATACATTTTACTGCATGTTGACATGAAACTTCGGTAATGTGAAAATATCTGAAACTGATGTTTGACACCTTCCATTGTATAATACCCGAGATGATGGGTACAACGAAAATTGTACAGTTTATTTCTACCCAAGTGTCAATTTATGACAGGATCTCAGAATGGTATATATATTTAGTTTTTATAACATTGCCAATTATTAAAAACATTATGAATAAGAAAGGGGTTAAGCGTTCAATTGGCGGCGGAATCAAGAATTTTTTCACAGTTGTTTCAGCAAAAGAAAACATCCCACCACCTGAAGAAAGTATTGCAAGTGATGATAGTCTGGATGCTAGTGATATTGAACTTACAGGATCACCAGCTGCAAAACGCACAAAGTCCAGTGAAAATGGAAAACACCGTGTGTCCGGATTCAATGACAAATGGGTTGAAGAATTTCCATGGCTTAGGAAAATAGATGGAGGTATGCATTTTTTTCTTATCACTTTTTTTCTCAACTTAGTACGTACACATTTTTTTGTTCCCAAAATGGCAAAATGATAAAACTTTCCATAAAAATAGAGATTTTATTTTCAAAAAAGGTTGCAATTTGTTTTTCAGAAGCTAAATTAAATAAGGCATCCCATTTAACAATACAAAATTAATCTTTAACCTTTTGGGTTCATCTTGTCAGAATGACAGATATAAGGGTAACATTTGGGAGTGGGGTGTCTATTCTGTCATTTCCCTCATTTTTGGACAGTTTCTAATTGCCAACAATTAACATTTGTATTAGTCCTTTTTTCCAATTCTAGACATTTTTTCCACTTTTGCCAATCCCCACTTCTCATTTAGGGCTGTTCCAGAAATAACTGTATGGGGGGAGGGGAGGGGCTTGGAAGGCTTTTTAATTAAAATTTCGTGGGCTGTGGGGTATATTGGAGACCTACAATGAAGAGCAATGAGATAAATGAAATAAAAATTTATGCATGGTGGGTACTTCCGACTCCCCCATATTATTATTTCTGGAATAGCCCTTATAACCACTGATTTAGCCTTAACCATAAGTAGACTAAGACTCATACATTAATTCCTTAAACCCTCATTTTTTTTTATAAACAGGTATGCTCTGTGACATATGTGTTAGACATCAGAGAAGACCAAAGAAATCTGTTCCTGGGAAAGCTGTTTGGGTTGATCTTCCTTGTACATGGCTAGTTCGAGAAAGCCTAACCAGACATGCCCGTAGTGACACTAATAAAGAAGCAGTTGCCTTTGAAGCTTCAAGAGTCTTAACAAACACCAGCCTACCAACTGCCCAAGAGAAGGAGACCTGCATTAATGAGATAGCCATGGAGTCTGCAATGAAGTGTCTGTACTGGTTATGCAAGAGGGAGCTTCTTCATACCACAAATTATGTTCCTTTGATGAATTTGGGTAAGTTTATACCATTTCAAAATTGAACTTTTATACTTCTATTTTTACTCCAAGTTTTCAATAAACAATTCTCTTATAAATACTGGTACATAAGGTAAAACACTACTAATACTGCAAATTGAATGACCCTTTTGCATAAAACAGGTAATATATAATCGAGATGCCTGGTGCCTATATCCCATTACAAGTAAATATTTATGATTTATCTGAAGGTAAAGATTTAGGAGTAGATGTGTTGAATGCTCTTCACACAGGAGAGAATGCAAAGTACACATCTGAAAGATTTATCCAAGAGGCTGTACTATCCTTCCAAGCTGTAGTGCAAACTCCCATCATAAATGGCCTGAAGGAATCACCATTTTACAGTGTCATGATGGATGAAACTACAGATATTGCTGTAAAGAAGGAACTGATTCTATATGTTAGGTAATCTCAGTGTTTTAAACATGTTTAAACTTCATATTTTAATGTTTTATTTTATGTATTTTTTATTATTTTAGAAAAATACAGCAACCATTTTCACAAAAAACAATTTACGATAAAAATTAGCTCTAAGGCTGTAAAATTTTATATTATTAAATTCTTCATTATTTTTATACTTAAAATATATTAAACACGACCAATTCTATCTTTCCAGATTTTTAAGATTTTTAAGAGACGGGAAAAGTTCCACTCATTTTTTAAAGATTATGGAGTTATTTGATGGTACATAGGTTAGCATTGGCAAGTTCCCAAGCAGCAGGTGCAATATCTTATGTTAAGAAGTTCAAGGCCATAGTGGAACAGTTGTACCGTTTCTATCAGTATAGTCCAGTTCGAATGGCAGCATTGCATGAAATTCAGGTATATAGTTTTGATTCTTGCTTTTAATTTTCTAAGACTTATTTATATATTTATTTTTGCATTTTCATTGAATTTACATAATCTTGTGCTATTAATCATTACTGTATTATTATTTTGCTTCTATAATTTTTTTATTTATTTACAGCAAATTCTACATGAGCCAGTTATAAAAATCACAGAAGCTAAAGATGTCAGGTGGCTCTCCCATGACAAAGCAGTCCAGTCCATCAGGAAATGCCTACCATCAATAATTAGCAGTCTGGAGAGAGAAGCTAAAGAAAGATGTGATGCTCAAGCTTTGGGCCTTGCTACTTTTGTACAGAAGTTTTACTTTGTGGCTACACTGTACATGATGTGTGACTTACTACCATCATTGTCTCAGCTGTCAAAGGCTTTACAGGTACTTTTTCTATAAACTTTAAAAAATCACATCAATTTACCACTTTTTCGTTATATAATAAATTTTTTTATATACAATACAAATTTAAATATTTATTTTACACAAAAAAATGTTAATGGCATTACTAGATGATTATTCTTATTTTTCAGAAAAAGGATGCAGATTATACAGTGGTCAGACCATTAATAACTGGTACAATTAACACAATTCAATCCATGAAGCAACAGCCTGGGGAATACTCGAAGTCAGTGGATGCAGTAATCAGTAAACTGAAAGAAGAAGGCTTTAAAATAGAATTGCCATCAGGGGAGGAGAAAGAGAAGTTTGAAAAAGATGTAAGTGTGCAAGACTTCTATATATTTTATTCTATTTTTATTTTATTAACAATATTTTTTTAATCAAGACACATTTGCAGATGTTATGATATTTCATCATTATTTAATTGGATGAATATCTATTTCAGGTGTATCTGCCATACTTGGACCAAATTGTTGAGAACCTGGAGAAGAGATTTCCAGACCTTCCACTTCTGGAGAGTTTCTCAGTTTTTGATCCAGCAAGCATTCCAGAAGACACAGAGGAAATGTTGAATTATGGAACTGATCAGATACAGGTAATATTTTAATGAAATGCATTGTTTACTATCAACAACAAAAACAAACACATAAACCATTTTACAATTTATTTTTTGTAAATATAAATATCTTGATTTGTCACTGATTCCAATGTTGAATTTATATGTACATGTACATGTATATTTGCAGCTCCTGGCCCA
The DNA here is from genome assembly GCA_002080025.1 of Modiolus philippinarum. Lineage (NCBI taxonomy): Eukaryota > Metazoa > Mollusca > Bivalvia > Mytilida > Modiolidae > Modiolus > Modiolus philippinarum. The sequence goes on from MJUU01041008.1 coordinate 18,481, forward strand.
GCAGTTTGATCTGGATGATGTTGCAGTCCTTCAGGAATGGAGAGTACTGAAAGTTACCCTTACAAATGATGAACATTTGAAGTCTTTGTCAGCTAGTAAGGTGATGGAACAACTTGCTAAAAAATTAACAGAGGGCTTTCCACATCTATCCAGACTTGCAGCTGTTGGTCTGTTGATACCTACCTCTACTGCAGGTAATTAATTCATATAATTTAACAATTAAGCTTAATGAAAGATTTCTTCTATTGTACACTTAAAATATTGTTTTAAATCATCCATTGTTACAGATAATTACAATTTAGGCTTATTTGAAAAATAAACAAATTATGAATGACCTGCATCCATGCTAGCTAAGTATGACATTCAGCTTTATTCTTTTACAGATTGTGAGAGAGGATTCTCAACTTTGAAGAGGATAAAAACAGAACTTAGGAATAGATTGAGCAACAAAATTACAAATTCTTTGATGATGATCTCCATGGAGGGGGAAGAGTTGGACAATTTTGATTTTAAATTAGCTGTTGAAAACTGGAAAGGACAGAAGAACAGAAAGATATTTAAATAAATAGAATATCAATTGACTGAGAAACATATTATATTGTTATGTGGCACATATCATATTGTTATATGATTATTTATCATTATATAAATGTACATAAAACCTTTCTTCACATCACTTGGCATCAAATATAGCGTGGTTATATACTCTTCTCACCAGAAGTCTTTCCGCGCGCTTAAAATTTTGCGCCTTCAAAAATTTCTAGGGAGAACACTGAGTACGATTATCGTTCCTCGACCACATCAGCTTCGGGCTGATATATGAGATATATATGATTATTACCGTGCTGATATGGAAAAGAACATGTATTTATATATATTAATCGGTAATTTGTATTGAGTTTTCTTTGATCTCGTAAGGCAAACATTTTCAATTTTTGCTACTGCCCGAAAACGAAAAAAAAATATGGGCAAAAAGTATCTTACATCACGCCTAATTAGTTAATCAGCGCATCGATGTCAACAAAGAAAATTTACATCTGCCAAAACCGTTAGGATCGTTCAAATTCTCTTACTAATCAATAGTCAATTTCCCGATTTCTTGTAAATTGATGTATTGTTTTTTTTCAAAATTTGTATTATTAAATGATTTAGTTAATAACCGAATTAATGCAAATCAAAACTTCCATTATTCTTTATATATCGGGTTGGGAGAAGCATAAGAACAGAGTGTAAAATCCGACATCGATATGATTTTCCAGTTCGATAAAATACTGTAACCACCTCATACACAAACTACAGTTGCTATTTTACTAATTAAGGATTGTCAAAATTTTCTTGCATCAAATTTTTCCCGAAACCTATATCTTTAAATTGCGAAGACTCTGAAAAAATCCATATGTCCGTGTATATTTTTGTGTTTGTTAGTGTGTTATTATCATTTGAAAACCTCTATTTTTGGTGGTTTTGTGCAAATTTTACCAATTTTGCCCTATTTTAGGGACCACTTTTGGTACAAATGTCAATTTCTACCATCAAGATTCCTGTCAGTTTCCAGATGGTTAGATCTCATTTATCTGAAGAAATAACTTATAAAATGCATAGGTCCGTTATTATATAAGTTTTGTGAGAAAATGGCGCTGTTTTTTGGGTCAAATCAAGACTTCGTAAAATCGGTAAAAATCAAGATTTTTTTCAAATTTTCCATCAAACAGCCAAGACTTACCATATTTTGTTTTAAACAGTTTGACAATTATATCGATAAGAAATTACAAAAAGAAATCATATGAATGAGATGCACACTTTCTTGAAAAAATGATTTTTACTCAGAAATAATTCCTTGTTTATGTTTGTCTTTTGTCTTATTTGTGTTTTTCCTGTGTAGTTCCCTAGCATATTGTGGTATTAAGTTATAATTTTCAGCCATTGTAGGTGTTTCCTGTTGTCCCTTTTATTTCATTTAAATTCTGAAAAAGATAAATGATCAATTTTGGTCAAAATTAAAATTTTCCATTTCTCGAAAACTTCTGGTCGTAGATACATATTTTTTGACACCTTTTGGAAGGGTCAAATATAATATAAATCAATAAAAAATATTTTCACTCATAAGATGATTTTTAAGAATTATTCATAAAAAAGATTCAAACGAGACTGAAATCTCAGGAGAATACATCCTTAAATATCTCTTTGAATTTCTTTGTTTGAGAAAATGAAAGACATAATTTAAATTTAGACAAAAATATTTTATACAAATAGGTCTATAAAACATATATTGACGGAACTTGCCAGGCTTTAATTTTCTGACATTTAGCAAATAACGTTCGGAGTGTTAGCATATATGTTGTAAATCTGACGAATCCAAAAATGTATAAAACGTCATGTACTGTTAATGAAATAGTGCAGTGACTGGGCTTTAAAAAGACGCTTATTTTAGGAGTTTAATGGACCAGCATACATCATGGCTAGAAACGACATTTTTCGAAAGACAATAGTCTAAAATATATTTTTTGCCCTGTCGTAAAAAAAACCTACGATGCAGTTTTCCGGAAATTCAATGAAAACTAGAAATTTAGATTTTTGCCAAATTTTGACGGAATGTTAACAAAGTCTGCTCACTTAGATACGTTTCAATGATTGTTAATAAATATATTGGAAAACGAAACATGTCTATGTTAGCTATGATATCACAAAAGCAAAACATATTTTGAAAACCTAGAAGTTGAGGATATTTTTTGTTTTAAAGGGGGATGTCTCCTAGACTATGAGTTTACCTGCTGTTGAATGTTGTGAATAAGTTTTTCAGCAAATTTTCATAGGTTTTTGTATCAATTCAATGGATTTAACATTTACTCTACGTTTTCATTTGTCAAATATAAATCTATCGCATTTTTCCTATTTTTGAGATATTCAACAAAAACCCACTGAAAGACAAGATATGAACAATCTTGATATGTCGCGGGTAAACATTTTCTGTGCTCTGCTAAATATTGATGAATAATTTATTATAAAAAATGTAACCACCAGGTAGTACAAAAACCAGAAAAAATAAGTAGCAATTGCCACTTCCGGTAACGTGACAGATGATTCAATATGGGTATTATAAATACAAATGTTTTGCAAAAAGTTTAACAAATTGGGCAAAGAAAATGCACCAGAAACTTTCAAAAATTAGTAATGAATTAACACATTGTTGCAGTTAACATTCAGATGACAGAAAAACGAAAAATAAAACTGTAAAAAGAAATAGAAGAAAAACATGTTCAGTACAAGATAAAACACTGATTGATGTGACACTGATTGATGTTTATATCAAACAAAACTGAAATTGCATTCTTCCGGATGTTTTCCGTTTAAGACAATCCATAGAAGACAGGGTCGCGTGAAGCTGTCTTACACGGGTAATTGTCCAATCCAAAGTTTCGATTTGTTCGACGTCACAATTGTTACCACAATAAACTCCATGGATGATCATGACGTCACAATTGTTACCACAATCAACTCCATGGATGATCATGACGTCACAATTGTTACCACAATAAACTCCATGGATGATCATGACGTCACAATTGTTACCACAATAAACTCCATGGATGATCATGACGTCACAATTGAGCTCGCTGAGAAAACCACCAGAAATGGCAAGATTTTTTACTTTCTTTCGGGTTATTTGTTGTATTTTACGGAAGAAATAGGTTCTTATATTCGACCAAAATTAAAGATCGGGATATCTTCACTCGTGTTAAAAAAGATGAAGATATCACTTATCTTTAATATAGTCTCGTATAAGAACCTATTATTCTTCTACTTCGTTTTTCGTCTTCCTTTGTAATTTTTTTGTTTCTGTGTTTTCTTTTGCCAATACACATGTAGATTAATTATACCCAATTCACATGTACCCAAATACGACTCTATGGTTTCGAGGGAAGAGGATTCCTACCGTCGGGTTCCAAAAGAAAGGAAGAGGCTTTTCTTTAATTTCATTTTTCAATGGTGAATAAAAGGATATGGAGTAAATGCACAGGAGACAAAGTCTCTACAAATACATGGTAAAAAACAAGCAAAGGAACAACGCTTTTAATGTTGTTCTTCATCTTGAAGTCACCATGAGGCCTTCAACAATGAGCTTTGCTCATACCTCATAGTAAGTTCAAGACGGCCCCTAGCACCGGTTTAAGCGGAATTCTTTGCTAATTGTCGAGCAACGCTACATCCATGTCTTTCTTTGTCATGGGTGCGGGATTGTCAACAAACATCAATTAAACTGGCAAAGTGCTCTTACAATCACTGTCATCCTTTGCCCGACAATAGCACTAGTGTCTTAAGCTAGTGGACAACTACAACACATAGACAAACACAGGGCACTCATAAGTCGAATGTAAGAATAGTGAGATGTGGGCACTTAAAACAGGTGGTCTGGATTACATTTCGAAAATTACAAAAATAATTGCCAAAATTTGAAAGTATCAATAGTATATCCATATGAGAAATTCTCTCACGCACAAGTACACCATAACTGAAAAATATAGAGAGCATACATCTCTCGCACGGGGAATCGTTTTACGGACGTAAATGGTGAATGAAAGGATATGGAGTAAATGCACATGAGAGCATTTTCAAGCATTTTCTTACACCAACTTGTCCGTTTTTTCATCGTTCTTCATAAAAATTCCGATCGTATCAATAAGCAACTATCGTAACCTCTAGAAAGATTGCGTAAATGCATTTATAGTTGTACACGTTTTCTTTCATTTGCCATTCTCTATTGTTCCTTAGGCATTATGAATGTTACACAATTATTAGTGTCAGAAATTCTTTACTTTTTGTCATACATGCATGAACTAATAAAATATTAGCTTTCAATAACATATTCAATCCCAACAAAGTTGTGAATATCTTGCCATGGATACCACACATTCGAAGTATGTATTCGTTGACACAATTTTTATTTTGTTACTTACAAAATTCTTGCATGCTAAAACGGGTAATAGCATGCACAATTTCTGTAAAATGAAATGGCGATAGGGAGCGGGTGAAATGCTTAGATTTCGGCTCTTGACAATTGTGTTCGGTATTTTTTTTATTACCATTGGCGGATCCAAGGGGACCCCTCATGTTTGGACAATCGTGTATTTTTTTAATAAATATCCTGATGTTTTATTAAGAAATACCCACAAATTTTCGCGCCTCGCTCCGCTATTCGAATTTTCCTTTCACTTCTAAATTAGACCCCCTTTTTTCAAGTTCCCTAAATCCGCGCCTGTATTACCCTCATTTTTCATAGTCTAAAGAATTTCTACTATATATATAGTCTTAAAATAAAATAAGAATAAAGCGTATTTGCCAGTTTCGTTGAGCTTTGAAAAGTATAGAGGCTACGGCAACTATATAATGGCCGTACAGACTGACTAACAGACAGACACATGCACGGAGAGAAACAAAGCGATGGATATTGAGTATTTGAGTGTCAGCCCTGCAGGTACAGTGCACTGGAAATTGTTTAAAAACGTTGTCTGGTTTTACTGTCGTCAAAACTTCGCCTTTGCTATTTGTAATAATTTTCATACGAGGGGGTCATAATCAAGCAGTCACAAAACAGTCTTTTAAAGAATGAATTTCCTTGAAACTATCTAAAAATATTATTTAATGTTACATTTAAATACTAAAAGTGCGTTTGAGATATCTAATCTTCTTTATCGGGTATTCGGGAAAATCAACACCCCAAACTTTTTTTCCAGAATCATAAAGGGAGTGAAAGGTAACAGCCGTTTTTTTAATTCAAATACTTCCAATATTAGTCTGATGGCGCTATCATTTTCTAGGGTATGCTTCCTGTGTCAACAATGCAAAAGGACAAGTTAAAATATTTTAAAATGTGGCTGCTGTTCCCTTTTTTGCAAAAGTATGGCTTTTTCTGCTGATTTTCAGTCTTGACCTTTAACCCCAATTTTCTAAATTCTGCACCACTTCTGCCTTTTACGACAGGGCAAAATAAACGCACCATATCTTCCTATACACTATATATAAAAATCAACCATGAGTTATGCTGGTCCATTAAAGTTGAAATTTTTGGCTTCTAGTCACTGTACTAAAAGTAACAGGTTTAAAGTCAATGTCTACGTCAAATGGACCAAGGACATAAATATAAATAATATCATAAAATAATGAATTTAAAGATTAAAAATAAACCAAAGAATGGAGACATCCGTAAAAATCAAATCGTTTTTTTTTTTTTTTTAATTATACAATTGTGGCCTTTTATACAGGTGAATATACCTTTTTATCAACTTATAAATACATTTATTCATATACAGCTTTAAAATGTTAACGTCGCATGGAACAAACTGGCTAAACTGATACATGCGCAAAATAATTGCGCAGTGGGATCTCATTCAACTTCTACCTAAGTACCCGTTGTATAGGCAAGATTTATTTCATTTTTTATATTAGATTTGTTCTTATAGGTTATATAAGTTAATAAAACAGGTATTTCATGCCCTGTTTCAAGAAACATTAAAATTATTCTTTAATGACTCGATTTCGGCTCGGGCCATATCAGTTTCCATGGTCCATATCACAACCCTTGGGCAGCCCAAATTTTGTGATATTGCCTTTAATGTCATTTACTATTGTGTTAATTGCATTGAGAAATACATGTATTTTTTAGTAACTTAGTACCTTTCCTTCGTGCAATTAAATGGTATTTCCGAGGGTATAATTCCCCTTTTCGGACTCGGGACTTTAGCCTCATTTTGGGCTAGCCATGGTATCAAAGTCTCAAAAGTCTGAGCATATATTTACTTGTACTTCAATTTTCAAAAACAAAAACAAAAAGCAAAAAAAAAAAAAAAATAAATAAATAAAATAAGATAAAATAAAAATGTACTCCGGACTACAACTAAAAATTTTGGTGTATTCTGGACTGAAGGGGGTAGGGGAGTTATACCTTTGTTTCCCGATCGTCCAAACAGATGTGTCTGTTACGTCGTATATTTCCTGAAGTCCGTCTCGAACTTACTATGAGGTAAGAATTTCTAGCTCAACTGACCCAAAGGGTCAGTGTGAGCTATTGCCATCACTTGGCCTCCATCGTCCGTCGTCAGTCCGTCGTCCGTCAATGTTATAACTTTTTAAAATTTTTATCAACTCCTCTGAAACCACTGATGCAAATTCAACTAAACTTTACAGGAATGACATATGGAAGGTCCTTTACAAAGATAGCTCATGTCATTCTGATCCGACGACCAAAAAAACATGGCCACCAGTGCGGAACTTATACTTAATATTGGACCCTATAGGAAAAAGGTCATTTTCATCAACTTCTCTGAAACCACTGAAGCAAATTCAACCACACTTTACAGGAATAATGTATGGAAGATCCTTTACAAATATTTTTCGTTTTGTGCCGATCCAACAAAAACATGGTCGCCAGCGCTGAACTTATATTTAGCATTGGACTCTATGAGACAAGCGTCATTTTCATCGACTCCTCTGAAATCACTGAAGCAAATTCAACCCAATTTTTCATGAATGATGTATGTAAGGTTCTTTTCATTTCAATCCGACATAAAACATGGCCATCATGCAGAACATAAAAAAAAACCTGCTGTTTTGGATTTTGAGCGCTATAGGCTCCGTCTCTGAGCCTTTAGTTGCTATTTGTTGAAGGCATCATCGTGACTTCAAGATGAAGAACACCAATGAAAGCGTTGTTCCATTTGCTTGATCTTACCATATATTATGTGGATTTTGTCCCATGTACATTTACTCCATATCTCTTTATTTGTTTTGTTACACGATGATAAGATAAATAAACTGTATATTTTATATAACACCAGTCAAAAATATCCTGTCATTTATATCACAATATCTTCCTTACTGGTCTCTCCTTTTGTTTTGTTGTCAATTTCATTCTTTAAATGTCAGGGAGATAAATTGAAAAAAAATGTGTTCATAAGGAAGAGAAGTCAAATGTCTGCTAATATCTCCTAATCAGGTGTACGCAATAAATTGCTAACTTTTACGGTTTTCTATCTCATCTATCCAAAACTTTTAAGGTGTTCGTGCAGATGTATTCATTACTAGATAACGACACCAAGTAGTCATTTCTTATCAACGATACCAAGTATGAAAGCTGCATCCCTTCACAATTTCTTGAAACCTTTACCACAAAAAGAGAAAAATTGAAATAAAAAACAATAAAGTCCTTTAATGTGAGGTCTACACTTTTTTCCGTTTTTTTTTTCTTATCGAAATCAATTGCACCATACCTTAAACAACCAACAAGAAAATAAACAATGAAATGATATGGAGTAAATGCACAAGAGACAAAGTCTCTACAAATAAATGGTAGAATCAAGTAATGACGTACACTTTTGTTTTTGTATTTCATCTTGAAGTCACAACGAGGCCTTCATAGTAAGTTCAAGACAGCCTATTACCGGTTTGATCTGATTCATTGTTAGAGGACGAGCAATGCTACATCCATGCCTGTACCCATGAAAGATGCACGTGGAGTCCGTAAAAAAGATTACCCATGCAAGAAATGTATACTCTCTAAATGTTATGATGTACTTCCCAGAATTTCTCATATCCATACACTATCATATTTTCACATTTGCCATTTTAAGTTTTTCAGTTCACGTGTATGGTTTTAATTAACGACTTAGCCTAGTAAACCGTTAGTTTATAGTCGTTCAAACACTTAAGTACGACTATCATTACAACACTTTTAGCTATTAAGTACATTATGTTTTAATACATTGATCTTTTGATGACTTTGCCTATTAAAGTTATGATTTATTTTTGTGTAATTAATTGTTATAGCAATATGTTAAAAAATTGGGGTCAACTGGTTATTAATTATTGCACAATTTTTATATAGCTGGTAGTTCGCATTTCAAATTCTTTTATATTGAGAGTCCAAATAATTTAATTATCATTCCGATTTACAGGTAGTCGTCTGCACAATCTTGATGTTACTGTCGGTACAAATCTCTATCATCATATGAGATTATGTGGTCGTTTCCGTGGTCCGGGGAATAATGGGGAACATATAGTGCTGAAATGTCCGTGGAAAATAAGAGGCCGCTACGTGAAACTTAGAATTACTCATGGAAGTCATAATATATTACAGTTGGCAGAAGTTAAAGTGTGGGGCCATTGATGTTAAGAGAGGCCGTAAATAAGATCAATAAAGTTCATAAATTAACATAATTACTGCATTATTTTATATACAGAACCAAAGAAACTGCCCTTCAGTATGATTAATGTTTTTGTATAAATAAATAACAAAATACCGACCTTACTGTGAAAAGTACGGAAGTCCGTTAGTGCCAGGTGGTGTTTTTTTTTTATCTCGTTATAACGACTTAGTTGTAAGATACTAGAACGAGGCTATTCCATGATTCGCGCCTGTGATATAAAACCACTTTTTTAAAAATCCTTTTTAGTGAATTTATGCTTATGAAAATGTTGTGAATCTGTGAAAGGCATTCTAAAATTTCATCGTAACCGAGTTCTAAATCTAAATAAAACCTGCTAGCAAATGACTTCCCGTTGTGCCATCTGGAATAAAGAAATATATAAAGGTATGACGATATTGTTTCAAGTTTATATATTGGTTTTTGATTATAACTAAAGGGATAGTGAAAGTGCTTTAAAACTGGAGGCTCACCGAGCCTGTATCGCCCACCTGGTCTATAGTAGTTTAGTGGCCAAGTCATTCCAAAGAAGATTTTTAAACATGTATCCGGACTATTAGTTGTGACTATTACGATTAAACCCTATGGAAAGAATGTTTCAAAATCTACTTCTCGGAACTACTTGGCCATTTAAAACCAAAATGGGCTAAAATATTCCTTAGATGGTCCCCTTTAAAATTGTGTCGCTCGGACTCGTACCCGATCCAAAATGGCTGCCAGTGAGGACTGAGGTTCACATTGGATCATCTTGGCTATTATAGACCAGGTGAGCGATACAGGCTGAGTTGAGCCTCTAGTTAGCCCTTAGTTACCTCTTAAACATGTTTTTCCATCAAAATGTAAACACTTATTTCAAAAATAGAAAACTTATGTAAACAAGAGGCTCTCAAGATCCTGTATCGCTTACCTGGGTCCTGCAGCACTATAATTCCCAATTGATGGTCCATCTTTGGTGGTGTATGTACATAAAAATCAGAAACTTTTAATGAAATTTAATTAAAATTGCTCCAGCAGTTTCAGAAAAGATTTTTGAATGCAGTTTCCAAACTTAAGGGGCCTATGTTAATCTACATACCCTGCTGGCAGCTATTTAACATAAAACTTGGAAGAAGGTCACATAAGGACTATCATATCAAAATTCTACTGAAATTGTTCAAGCAGTTTCAGAGGAGAAGATCTTTTTATGCATTTCCCACTGGGTCCAATGATAAACTAAGTTTTGCTTCTGGTGGCCATGATGGAAGACGGATCAGCACCAAAGTAACAAGCTTGGTCAAAATCTCACAAGTTTCATTTATGCAATGTATAAATTGAATCCATTCAATGTTTTGACATGATATCTTTGTATGCATTTCCCCTTAGGATCCAATTCATTGCTGGCAGCCATGTTGGATGATGGATCAGCACTAAAGTAACAACACTTGGTCAGCTTCTCATAAGCAAAGTTTGGATTAAATCTATTAAGCAGTTTTCTAGAAGAAATTCTTTTGTTAAATTAAGTTCACAGCTGGTGACACTTGGTCAGCACCTGACAGGCATCATTCATGTCATGTTTGATTTAAATCCATTCAGCAGTTCTCTATAAGATCTTTGTGTGCATTTCCCATAGGGTCCAATGCTGTCGGTCATGAAAGATGACAGATTGGCACCAAAGTAATAACACTTGGTCAGCATCTCATAAACATCATTCATGCCAAGTTTGGTTCAAATCCATTGAGTGGTTCTAAAGTAGAAGTTCTTTGTATGCATTTTCTCATAGGGTCCAATGTTAAAATTAAGATCCCACTGGCGGTCATGTTGGATGATGAATCGGCACCAAAGTAACAACACTTGGTCAGCACCTCATAAGCATCATTCATGCCAAGTTTGGTTCAAATCCATTCAGTCGTTCTCAAGAAGAAGTTCTTTGTATGAATTTTCCCATTAGGTCAAATGGTAAACTAAGTTCCCCGCTGGCGGCCATCTTGGAAACGGTCAGAAAACTTGAACATGTTGAATAAAATATAGCCATTAACATGCTGAACATTTTTGCAATTTAAACTTGACCTCTATCTAAAAGCGTTTTTGAAATATGGGACAAAAAATAAAAAATCACGAAAAATTTGACCAATAAAGGGCCACAACTCATATATAGGTACTTGGATTTTCTTCAAAATATCCATTTGGGTAGATTTTAAAATGCTGAACATTTTTGCAATTTAAACTTACCCCTATCTGTTATAGTTTTTTAAATAAAAAATAAAAAAACATCAAAATTTTGAAAATTTAACGGAAAAGGGGCAATAAATCTTAGACGGGTCATCAGATTTTCTTCAAAATTTCAGCATGGGTAGATCTTCTCATGCTGATCATTTTCAATTCGTCAGATTTTTGATATCTGTAACGGTTTTTGAGTTATTTGCCAAACCCTTTGTTCTAATTTTAGTAACGGCAGCCATGTTGTTTGACCTAAGACATACAAAATAACAAATTTGAAACTAGATACCCTAGTAATGATACATTTAAAGTTTGCTTCCATTTGACCCAGTGGTTTTAGAGGAGAAGATTTTTGAAAGTGAGCTAACGACGGACGTCAAGTGATGGCAATAGCTCACCCTAGCATAGCCAGGTGAGCTAAAAATAAAATTTTATTCTTAATCACCAAAGATTTACAAGTTTTATTAACTTTAAAATTGCTGTTATTTGTTAGGCATTGTCCGTCTGTCCGTCCGTCAACAATTTTTTCAAGGATATAAAAATATGATCTTCTACTAAAATTTTCACTAACTATCAGAATAGAAACTTGTGGTCAAGTTTTGTTCCATTGGCTAAGTCGCAATTTTTGGTAAACAAAGAACAAGAAATCCTGTATGACTTTTTTGGATTCTTAATCACGGTGACTTGCCACATGTTTCATCAATTTACACATCACCTTTAGGAAATAAAAGATGAAAAAAAATCAGAAAAAGGGCTATCAGTCTATGCCTCAAAATAACAGACTAGAAATGGTGAATAGAAGGATATTGAGTAAATGCACATGAGACAACGTCTCTACAAATACATGTTAAAAAAAACAAGCAAGGAACAACGCTTTCATTGTTGAACATTTTTGCAATTTAAACTTGACCTCTATCTAAAAGCGTTTTTGAAATATGGGACAAAAAGTAAAAAATCACGAAAACTTTGACCAATAAAGGGCCACAACTCATATATAGGTACTTGGATTTTCTTCAAAATATCCATTTGGGTAGATTTTAAAATGTTGAACATTTTTGCAATTTAAACTTACCCCTATCTGTTATAGTTTTTTTAATAAAAAATAAAAAAACATCAAAATTTTGAAAATTTAACGGAAAAGGGGCAATAAATCTTAGACGGGTCATCAGATTTTCTTCAAAATTTCAGCATGGGTAGATCTTCTCATGCTGATCATTTTTAATTCGTCAGATTTTTGATATCTGTAACGGTTTTTGAGTTATTTGCCAAACCCTTTGTTCTAATTTTAGTAACGGCAGCCATGTTGTTTGACCTAAGACATACAAAATAACAAATTTGAAACTAGATACCCTAGTAATGATACATTTAAAGTTTGCTTCCATTTGACCCAGTGGTTTTAGAGGAGAAGATTTTTGAAAGTGAGCTAACGACGGACGTCAAGTGATGGCAATAGCTCACCCTAGCATAGCCAGGTGAGCTAAAAATAAAATTTTATTCGTAATCACCAACGATTTACAAGTTTTATTAACTTTAAAATTGCTGTTATTTGTTAGGCATTGTCCGTCTGTCCGTCCGTCAACAATTTTTTCAAGGATATAAAAATATGATCTTCTACTAAAATTTTCACTAACTATCAGAATAGAAACTTGTGGTCAAGTTTTGTTCCATTGGCTAAGTCGCAATTTTTGGTAAACAAAGAACAAGAAATCCTGTATGACTTTTTTGGATTCTTAATCACGGTGACTTGCCACATGTTTCATCAATTTACACATCACCTTTAGGAAATAAAAGATGAAAAAAATCAGAAAAAGGGCTATCAGTCTATGCCTCAAAATAACAGACTAGAAATGGTGAATAGAAGGATATTGAGTAAATGCACATGAGACAAAGTCTCTACAAATACATGTTAAAAAAATAAGCAAGGAACAACGCTTTCATTGTTGTTCTTCATTGGCCTTCAACAATGAAAGTATGCTTTTGGGTAATAATTTGTATAAATAATCCGGGATGAGATGTCTGAGCACGACGACATTTTACCACAAATAGCAACACCGTGAGATCCCGGATGCCAATAAACGGATTCTTGTCATATATCATTTTGGGTATGCCATTGAAATAAGTTTCACAGAAAGTTTGTGAAACATCATTTGAAGGGTGATTCTAAAACGTGTAACGGAACGGAAAGAAAAGAAACGGAACGATTTCGTTTTTTCTTTTAGTAAGTATCCTATGAATACTTTCTAATTTAAGAAACTAAACAGTTTCGTTCCGTTTCGTTTAGGTTCATTTCTGTATTTTAGTTTCGTTTCTTGATTTTTTTCTTTGTGTGTAAAAGAGACAAAGGTTCTTATTGCGAAGTCTTTTATTCCAGCTTTCTGTGAAAGAAGCTGCTTTTTCCCGTTCATGGGTTATTTTTTCATTTATTCTAACATAGCTGGTGCATTTTTTTTCGAAAAATCCCGATTCCCGCGTTACGCTAGTACGTAATGAGAACAGCTACATTAACAAAAACATTCTTTTCCTATTTTACGGCTTCATTGAAAATTGAATTGGATCCGAAACTAAACTAAACCAAAAGATGAAAATTAATGAATTATTTCGAACATACGAACTTCAACTACGGGGCAAGAATTGCCTCACCTAATTGCACTGGTCTTGTTGTAGGCCATAAAGGCGAAATTTGTTGGAACTATTTTTATTCTTTATCATCTATTTGTTTATTTTACCTTGTCTTTTATTCTGTTATTTGTCTTTTATACCTCTTATTTGTGGCCTTGGCTCACCTAGCCCAAGCCAAAATAAGCTTCTGTCATCACTTCCGTTGTCCGTCCGTCGTCCGGCGTAAACTTTTCATTTAAAGATCTTCTCTTAAATTACTTGGCCACTTTGAACCAAACTTTGTCACAATAGTCGTAAGATGGTCCCTTTAAAACAGTGTACCTTAACCAAAATAGCTGTAATGTAGCGGGTATCATAGCGTAACACTGAGCCTTATAAAAAACACATTCAAAGATCTTCTCTAAAACTATTTTGCCAATTGGAACCAAACTTGGTCATAATAGTCCTTATATGGTCCCTTACAAAAATTGTGTTTTTCAGGTTCACACTAAATTCAAAATGGCTTCCAGCGGGAAACATAGTTAAATATGGACCCTATGGGAACAGTTTCAAAGACCTGTTCCTCTGAAACCACTTGACCAATTGGATCTTAACTTAGCCACAAAGGTCCTCCGATGGGTCTTTTTGAAAGTTTGCGTTGGTTGTTAAGTCTGCAACTAGTGCTTGTATGGGACCCTTTAGAAACTCTGTCTGACAGGTTTGGGTTCTGTCGTATATTTCTTTTGTTGTAAAAATAGTTTATGCACCAAGTTCCAGGTGAGCGATAGAGGTTCTTGATAGCCTATTGTTTGTTTCTTGTGGTCTTATTATCTGTTCAATAACAAAGGCACTCGTTCTATTGGTTACTTAGCTAAGTTGTTATAACGAGATACTAAGTCGTTAAAACGAGTTAGCTAAGTCGTTATAACGAGATACTAAGTCGTTATAACGAGATACTAAGTCGTTATAACGAGTTAACTAAGTCGTTATAACGAGATACTAAGTCGTTATAACGAGATACTATGTCGTTATAACGAGATACTAAGTCGTTATAACGAGATAAAAATAAAACACCACCTGGCACTAATGGACTTCCGTAGAAAAGACTTAAAGTGAGCAGTTCTTTAAACATTTTGTTAAAAAATATCCCTCAATGATAAATTAATTTCTATATTTGATAAATATGTGTGTATGCTCTTTATATATTTTTGTATTTAAGGTAAGAACTACAAGAAATCCATAAAATATAAAAAACAATACCACCTAATTGGAGTTTAACAAAATACCCGAAATGAATGTGAATTAAGCTTCTGCATATGCGTATGACCATTTCGACAACTTATGTCTCTAGTGCAGATCATATCAAAACCTTTGGAATCCATAAACCGAAATACTTGTAAAATCTGACAGAGAACAAAATACCAATAGGATCTAATAAGAAAAGCTAAAACAAGCTCAAGACAGATTTATGCAAGAGGGACATACTCCTTAGTTTTAAAGATAATTTTCTTAAATTTAGATATTGC
>MJUU01041010.1:0-26213 GCA_002080025.1 Modiolus philippinarum
TTAATGGTATTTCCGCCGTTACTTCTGCTCGTGCGTTAGTTAAAGCTTTTCTCGCAGCAAATCCTATATTATCAGCAGTGACCGCTTTGTTATCAGGGTAAATAAAGCTGTTTTTGCCTAAGCTGTTAACATAACCATCTGAAAGTGTAAGCAATGATTTGACGTGATTTGCTAGAGATAAATTATTGCAGACTCTCATTTGACTAAAAAAATTTGTTACATCTGAAATAACAGATACTGTGTCGTTGTCCGGTGCTGCTCCGTCAGCTAGTTTATCTACTTTGAACTTAATTAAAAAATACCCATTGTACCAGTCATAAAACGAAGCCCTATCGTTTATACTAAATTTGTAATCCGTTTTGACTTGTGCTTCTCCATTTTGTGGAGTTCTTATGGGAGTATCTAGTAAAAAGTTACAATACTCATATCTATCGCAAAACTGTGTTCCTCTAGACATTTTTTATTACTGGATTATTATTTTTCTTTCTTATATAAAAAATGATAGAGTTTATAAACAGTGTCTTAAACAGGTTAAATAAGAGTCTTGAGCGTTGGAAAAAGAGTAAAACCTATAAGATTTTTGTTTTACTTATGAGATGCTTAAACCGCAAGCAACGTAAAAATTGTGAGTGAACTAAGAATCTAGCCCGTTTTACCCGTCTCAACTGTAGTGAATAACAAATCTTACATGTTTGTTTATTCTCGTTAGTCCCGTAGATAGTAGTTAACTATGGGGGAAAATCTGCGGTTTTCAAAAAACGTTTTTTTGAAAACCGCAGATTTTCCCCCATAGTTAACTACTGACCACTAGGGTTTACCATTTGTCCAGTGGTTTTTGCACTAACTCTGTCTTTTTGCCGTTTAGGTTTCGTCGCCGGATAATTCTATTAGCTCCATTTCCCCTTTATTTATCTCTACCACAAAATTTCTTTAACAGCGATCCTCCAGAAAAAATAAGTATCAACGAAATACGGGACTTTTGAATCGTGTTCAATCCTATAACAGATCTATTTTTATATGTAAAAAATTAATACATCAATACATTGAGAGGGAATCACTAATTAATGAACACTGTTAAGATAAGGGTGATTTATGATTTCTGGAGCTTCAGGTTAATTTTATTTCTTCAATTAAAATTTAGTTAAAGAATTGTCATAAAGGAAAAAATCAAATGCACTTTAATTTCATAAAAGTTTGTCTTTTATGTGGTATATATTTATTTCAATAAGTTTAGAGATCCAGTATTCCTTCTAACTGGTATCCGAGGCGATCGTTTCCGCCTTCAATTACACGAGATTCCGTATCTCGAAAGTCCCGTATTAAATGAACCTACAGTATTGTTTCGATGTTGGATTAAGCTGGTTTTACGGGATAGTGATTGACTTATTTCTCCGCTGACTTTATCTTTTGCATTGAAAATTTGAAAAGGATAAAAAAACCAAGAATTTCAAATGTTTTGAATGTTCTTCAAATCAATAGCTTGAATTTATACAATTTATATTGCTAACTGTATAAATGGATAAAAACTAAAGGAACAACAAAAACAAATTGACATGGTAGAATAATATCCGCAGACACCTTTAACTAATGAATAACTAAATACCGAAGTTACTGTGAATTTATTTTCTGCATATGCGCATTTCGACAACTTATGTCTCTTCAGTGCAGATAAAATCTAAACTTTTGGAAGACCATAAAATCAAATATATAATCTTATCTTTTCGTTAGAATTTCACAACAAAAGCTTATATGGAAGCAGCGCAATTACAATAATAGAAATTCTGAACGATCAGAATTTGTACCGGCTCTTGTAAAAGACATCGTTTTGAACAATCCGTTACATATACCTCCACTTTTTCTATCCCGTTTCCCTATAGTATAGTAAGCATATGAATAAAACCAATCTGATTGGGTTGTCTTTACGCTTATACTGTAGTAGATTACGATGGCCGATAGCGGCCGTACAATAAACGCTGAAGATCGGTTGAAATTTGTCCCTATATGCGCGGGACAATAAATGCAGTAGCGGCAAAATGCCCCAGTTGCGTTTTTTGTCCCTAGTTTAGGGACAAAAAATGCATGTGGGGCAAAATGCCTTAGTTGCATTTTTTGTCCCTGGATTAGGGACAAAAAATGCACGTGCAGCAAAATGCCCCAGTTGCGTTAAATGCATTTGCGGCAAAATTTAATTTATGTCTATATTATCAACATTCCTTTTCGAAAGTTATGAAGGTCTTTCCGGATATACTAAATATCAAGTATATATTTATGGGTTGAATAACCTTGTTTTTCTTACTTTTTTCAAATATATGGTTAGTCCTATTTAGAATTTGTAAAAGTAAGTAAAACTGCTTATTGATACTAAATTTACAAGGACTTTTTAAAGACCATTTGAATCTGTAACAAATAATTTTGTTATGCAATTTAAATTAGATTACCAAAAATTATAGAACAAAGAAACCAGCAAAGCAAAAGTTGAAATTATTAAAACTTCAACATTATAATATAATAAATGATCTCATTATTGTTGACAGGATTTAAGATTAACATATGTCTGAGAAATGAATATAAAAGATGTAACAATGTTAAAGTGTACAAATCTTAAGCATGTGGTTTGTTTTACTTTCAAATTTGTATAACATTTCAAGATTTTATGGTTTTTGTTGTCAAATTCCCATTACGCTAATCTGTACAACCTACCACAGCGAAAGTGAATACAAGTCTGATATACATTTCATGTCAGTTTAATATTCAGGCTCCGCCTTCATAAAACTGACGTGAAATGTATATTATATACATGTGAATTTATTAATAAAATATGTTTATACTAATTTAACTGATTGCGTTGTATTCCATTATCTTAACCTTTCATAACTTTCGAAAAGGAATGTTGANCGTTTTGACTTGTGCTTCTCCATTTTGTGGAGTTCTTATGGGAGTATCTAGTAAAAAGTTACAATACTCATATCTATCGCAAAACTGTGTTCCTCTAGACATTTTTTATTACTGGATTATTATTTCGAAAAGGAATGTTGATAATATAGACATAAATTAAATTTTGCCGCAAATGCATTTAACGCAACTGGGGCATTTGCCGCACGTGCATTTTTTGTCCCTAATCCAGGGACAAAAAATGCAACTAAGGCATTTTGCCCCACATGCATTTTTTGTCCCTAAACTAGGGACAAAAAATGCTACTGAGGCATTTTGCTGCACATGAATTTTTTGTCCCTAAACTAGGGACAAAAAATGCTACTGGGGCATTTTGCTGCACATGAATTTTTTGTCCCTAATCTAGGGACAAAAAACGCAACTGGGGCATTTTGCCGCTACTGCATTTATTGTCCCGCGCATATAGGGAAAAATTTCAACCGATCTTCAGCGTTTATTGTACGGCCGCTATCGGCCATCGTAGTAGATAGACAAAGGAAGGTAATTCTTACATTTCTCATACCATACAGTAAAGACAGTCAACGCAGTAAAGCAATGCCAACTTTTATGTGCCCACATTTCATGATTTTATTATACCGATTTTTCTTTCTATTGACTCGATGAGTGCCCTCTGGTTGTTTTTATGCTGTGATTGTCTTCTCAGGGGTCTTTTATCGGGCAACGGATGACAGCGATTGTAAGAGCACTTTGTCAATTAATTTTATGTTTGTTGACAATGCCGCATCCATGACATGATAAACATGGATGCAGCGTTGCTCGACGTCTAGCGATGAATTCCACTGAAACCGGTGCTAGGGGCCATCTTGAACTTATTGTGAAGTATGAGTAAGATGAAGAACAACAATAAAAGCGTTGTTCTTTTGCTTGTTTTTACCATGAATTTGTAGAGACTTTGTCTCATATGCATTTACTACATATCCTTTCATTGATGTTTTTGTCTCCTGAAGTGTGGAGTCCGTAAAAAATTCGTGCGAGAGATGTAAGCTCTCTATACATTTCAGTTATGGTGTACTTGTTCTTAAATCAATTTCCATATGGATACACTCCCATACTTTCAAACAATGGCATTGTATATTTTTGTAATTTCAAAAAATTTTCCTGCCATCTGTTTAGTGTGCCCACATGTCATGATTTTATTATGCCGAGTTTTCTTGTTTTTGACTCGATAATTGCCCTGTGGTTATTTATATGTTGTGATTGTCTTCTATTGGTCGTTTTTTTCGGGCAACGGATTACAGCGATTGTAACAACACTTTGCCAGTAATTTTGTTGACAATCCCGCATACATGACACGATAAACTTGGATGTAGCGTTGCTCGACATCTAACAAGGAATTCCGCTCAAGCCAGTGATAGGTGCCGTCTTGAACTTACTGTGAGGTATGAGCAAAACTCATTTTTGAATGCCTCATGGTGACTTCAAGACGAAGAACAACAATAAAAGCGTTGTTCCTTTGCTTGTTTTTACCAAGTTTTTGTAGACTTTGTCTCATGTGCATTTACTCCATAATCCTTCATTGATTTTTTAACCTCTCACATTTTATACTATTTTGGTAATAATGCTAAAACTTTGCATCATTTCGGTTGTTATTCAAGCCCTTTTTGTATAATGGTATAACTTTTGTTTTGATTTGCGATATTTTTGTCCTCGAACTTTAGACTACAGTTCCAGAGTGAGCTTATCTGAGTCTATTGAGATTAGGATAAAAATAACGATGACTAGGTCACGTTGGTTCTTACATATCACCCTCTCAACGAGACTGTTAAAAATATTTTGATTCACACTAAAAATCCATATTCCTCCTCAATAACAGACGAATACATGTCCACTGTTACCAAAGGATTGCTCTCTTTTATCAATATAAGCTTTCTCGGTGTCAGACTTGTATTTTTTGGCGAAATAATAAGACCTGCTCAAGTTTCAAAACGAAAAACTAATTTAATCTACACCACTGAAAACGTAGTGTATGTTGTTGGTCGTAATCGGAAAGATGATCTACGTGGACTTATCGAAGATTGGATGAAATTTTTGTCGAGCAGAAACAAAGCGTCGACGATGGAAAAGATTTCATAGTGAGTGAACAGTTTCAATGAGCCAACAACTGCATGGACATGCATGTAAATGTCTCTTTAGAAACAACTTCAAGTGATAAACAATGACAGTTCCTTGAATAGAAAAAAAACATATTGTCTTTGTACTGCTAATTCCTTTGGCATGCATTAAAAAAACTGTCGATGTCTACTAAAAAAATGACGAATATTTACCAAAACCCTCGGGAACTTTTGAGTTTTATTTGTCTTCCGTAGTGCGACAGTGTTTTACCAGAATAGTTTCCTTCAGTTAGACAGCAGTTCAGCGGCAAGCATTCTTTGACCCATCTTTCTAAATTAAGTTTTGCCACATTCCTTTCTTTTTCAAGATAGTGGAAATAGAGTTAGTAGTCTACCTCTATTAGGTTTTATTCGTATGTGTATTATAATATAGGGAAACGAGATAGAGAAAGGGGTGGTTTAAATACCCATAAACGGTTAACTTTACCACTGGCTTTTGCTAGTGCCGGTACCACGTCATGCTATTCCGAGATCCTATCATTATTTATATTTGTCTCTAAACTGTTATGTGTTTTTGTAGTGGAGTTTCCTTGTGGGTTTTGGCTTGTGGTTTGTAATTTTCGGACAATGTATGTGTTAACTGTTATGTGTTTTTTTTGTAGTGGAGTTTCCTTGTGGGTTTTGGCTTGTGGTTTGTAATTTTCGGACAATGTATGTGTTAACTGTTTTGTGTTTTTGTAGTGGAGTTTCCTTGTGGGTTTTGGCTTGTGGTTTGTAATTTTCGGACAATGTATGTGTTAACTATTATGTGTTTTTGTAGTGGAGTTTCCTTGTGGGTTTTGGCTTGTGGTTTGTAATTTTCGGACAATGTATGTGTTAACTGTTAAGTGTTTTTGTAGTGGAGTTTCCTTGTGGGTTTTGGCTTGTGATTGTTATTTTCGGCCGTTGTATGTGTTAACTGTTATGTGTTTTTGTAGTGGAGTTTCCTTGTGGGTTTTGGCTTGTGATTGTAATTTTCGGACAATGTATGTGTTAACTGTTATGTGTTTTGTAGTGGAGTTTCCTTGTGGGTTTTGGCTTGTGGTTTGTAATTTTCGGCCATTGTATGTGTTAACTGTTATCTTGACTTTATGATTATTATATATTCTTTTATCGCAATTGATTATTTTGATGTTCAGCATATGATACAACTTTTTATAATTGAAACAGTTAAAGTATTTGAAATACACCTTTTTTACAAGGGTCATTTGGTCTGGTCTGCTTTCTCTTATCCTGGTTGGACCAGTCATTTTAATTTTTCGTTCGTTTGTCTCATTAATAATTTTATTCATTTGATCTGTGAGCTTGTGGCCTATTGTTACCATTTTCATTTCGTGTATAGAATTAATTTTGTGTTTATAAAACTTTTCACAAATTCTATGTTCAACCACTGTTGAAATTGTCACCACACAAGTTTTACGGTTGTTAGAATGGTGATACGATGTTCTTATTTCAAAAATGAGAAAAGGTATTTCTGCGTAGATCCAGGTGTTTATTACCGGACTGAGATCATGACTTTATTGGCAGTGTGTAGAGAAGACCTTGCACCGGCGTCTGAAGACACATTCAATTTATTGTGGGCATCACACTGTATTAGCGTTCTTGAACAAATTTGACTCTTTTATTTCTGATGTTATCTTTTTCGTGTTGCCATGTTTTTAATATTTTGATATATTTTTCACTTTTTGAATCATTTGCTGGTATTTTTGCAGAAAAGGAAAGATTGGTCAAGGGGTTCTTGTCGCGTCAATGCCGGCTAGCTCAAGGAGCATAGTCTGCTGGTAAAACACTGTCGCACTACGAAGAAACCTAAAACAAAAACTTCCCGAATGTTTTGGTCAAGAATCATATTTTATTTCAGTAGACATTGGCAGTATCAGTGAGAGGCCAGTATGTGGGTAAAATTTTACTGGAACTAGATCTCAAAGCTAATTTAACCAATACAAGCAGAGTGTTTTGTCTTTGTGTTATATTTTCCTGTTTTTTTTTAGTTTAAAAATTGAGTTGTTTCTCTTGGGCCATTTTTTTTTAAAGAATGTTTCATGTACTTCTGTTACCAATAGCGTTTGATCTCTTTTATACGATTTATTTGAATGGATATCATTTTTTCTAGTTATGCACTTTCAAAATTTTAAAAACAAACGAACCTCTGACCTTTATTTCCAGGAAAACGAAAAGAAAGTATACTTCTGATACCCTATAAAATATCGTTATTCATCGATGAATATCAGACATGTATACGATAAATGGCCTTATATAATGCCTTTTATTATTTTTTTTTATCTTTGTTTTTATTTACGACAAACGAAGTTTACCGAATTATACATGCATCAACTTTTCTTCATATTCGCGTGTCAATCTTATTTCTGTCTGTTGGTCAGTATTTCGTCTATCTAATATTTATGAGAAAAATTCCTTCTCTTTGGTACTCTGAAATTGCCATCATTAGTATTAAAAGTTAAGACAAGAGGGGAGACTTAAATTTCAAAATTATCAATATTCCCAACATTAAAAGTAATATTGCTACGTTTAACAGTTTATTCAGGGCTTACCCAAATTATTATTAGCGATACTTATTTTCGTTACAGCCTTATCAAACAGGACTTTCGTCTCATATCATCAGTTTAAAAAACTAAGAAAGTTTTTTTTTTTTATATTCGTCCCTCTCGATCGAAACTATGATTAATTGGTCGTTTTTACTTGGTATTGGAATGATCATTACCAATTGCTGTTAATTATAAGACACTAGCAAAATAAATGGAACACAAGTTCTTTTGAAATGCTTGTTCCAAGCCAGGACCATGGCGATGTATAATTGTTTCAGCTGGTTTGGCGCCTAATTTGTCTTTTCCCCCGTGGGTTTCGGATTTTGAAAATTCTGTTGGGCATCTTTTTATTACCCCATTCATTAAATATAGCTACGTGTATGTACCAAAAGCTATGCATGAAGGAAAATAATTGTAGTCTGATCTAATCAATTGTGAAGCAATTGTTATTATGGATGTTTCCATGTTTTTCTATGTTGGTGGCATTGTCTTCTACTATATTTTTGTTGGATTCAGTTGAACAGTTCAAGATGAAGAACAACAATAGTAAACATTGATCCGTTGCTTGATCTATCCATGTATTTGTAGAGATTTTGTCTCGTATGCATTTACTTCATATCATTTCATTAAAACAGTATCAAGAGTGGGACAACGTCGGAATAGTGCATAAAGGGAAATAATTTCAGTCTTGTCAGAAAGTGGAGATAATTGGGCTTATGGGTTTCTCATTCACTGTGTCAGCGACCTTGCAAAGAGGATCTCCTTATGGTTTGCTTGATTTTAATAAAACGCTTCCCATAGGTAGTGAATTATCTAAATATGTAGTTGAAGGCAAGTAATGCCGTCCGATGTTACCATTTGCAGATAATATTTCCGATAGTTTTGCAAATTTTTCGTCTTTATGTCCTTTACGATTTCGGCTTATGACAATTCTGTTTATAAATTTTGTATTATAATTTAGCGTTTTTTTCTTTTGTTTTGTTTCATATATTTCATGCTATAATGGTGCATTAAAGTTAACTTTGCATTTACTTATCTTTTAAGTACAATTATTCTGTTTGATTGGTAATTCTATTTAGTAGTTAAAATTCCACAACCCAACTCATTGGATCATTCGTTCTGTCCATGTTGAGAGTTCAATTTGCGTATCAGCTTTTATGTTATCTGTCAATAAAAAAATATAATTTTGTTATCAACATGTACACTAACAGATGTAGTTTATCACTATTGTATATACAATATGTTGTCAGGGAATTGGGGAATGGGAGAAAATAACTTAGTACGTATCGACACCTCTTTCTGTCTTCCCCTTTCTAAAATTATATTCTCATTTCAAAAGTTTTCGATTGGAGCAACAATTTAAAGTAACACAAACGCCAGATATTTTTCATATTTTAAATGGATAATATTTTTATGGCTTTATGTGTTTGTATTTGTGTGTATGTGTGGGTGGGTGGGTGGGGTGTCACGGTTGAACTTTACATCAAGCCACAGAAAAAAAAAAAAAATTATTATCTTTGACAGTGTGATACGCTGGTATCACCTAACGATGCTCACGTTCTATGTGAGTTCACTCTGCTTATACGTTTACTTTTTAGGGGGCGAAGTTTCTGTTAGTTTGCTCCTTGTTGTTTCTAATATTTAACCTGTCCATTTCAGCTTAATATTTAGTTTTCATTGTCGTTATTTCAGTCAAAAAATTCTGAAAACAATCCCATTTTTCAGTTTGCGAAATAATATTAAAAAATACATTTTTTACTTGCAATCCAATAACCACTAGGTTTGAAATGCATTAGACAATCGCTTTTCCTATGGTTTGGTATCTCTTTGGTTATTTGTTCATGGGTTTTTTCTTCGGTAATCTTTGAAATGATATTAAGTCATATAAACATTATACAAAACATTACTTAAATTTAACATTGAGCTTTACCTGCTACAGAGTACACTGATAAATGATAAATGATTGGATAATTTGATAAGTTTCTAGCATAAACATATGAAAATGACATTAGATTTTTAAATATCAGCTTTGACGTTAATGAAATTTCTTATACTCGTTTATTATGTTTTGTGTAACTGTGATGCATATCCCATGGATATCCGCTTCTTTAAGACGATTCATACCTTTTAGATTAAGGTCAAAGACAAAACAACTCAACATCTTAGTATGTGATCTTTAATCAGAACGTGTTATTTCCCTTTCTGTAAAAAAAAATCTGTTTTAAGAAAATTATTTTTTAATTTCGTTTTTCTCCAAAACTTCTCCCTCGAATTCTTACGAATATTCTTTCTGCTCCAAATATATTGTGAAAAGTTTTTCTTTACTAGTGTTGTCAATCAGTTGTGGATTCGATCTTCATAATCTTGCTCAGTAAATATCCTTAGCAACATCAAAAAATGTTCTAATTGAAAACGAAAGATAACAGTTAACTCACATAATTGCTAAAAATTACAATAACAGGTCACAATCCAGAAAAACGCAAATGCAAGACCAAAGAAAAATTCCGGATAGCCGGACTTTGTACTACCCCTGATGAAAGATAGCGGTAGGTTTAAATCAGTTTATTGGTAACTAAGTCCCCCCCTTTTTTTTCACTCTGGTTTCCCTACAGTGTGATGAGCATACGCGTCAAACCCAATTCACTGCTTGGAAAAGACAAGAATTGGATAAAACGTGCTTGACTGAACTAATTCGTTTTGTTGGACACCAAAAACGTATTTCTTTAATACGATAGCAACGTTGTTTGAAGCTTTGTCGACATGTACAAACATCTATTTTTCATCAAGCGCTCTAAATGTCGACTAAATTCTGTTTACAGACGGCTAAAAAGGTGACACATAATGATTATCTAAAAATTCATACGGTTGGTAACTTTGCAAATTATCTTTGAACATAGTGAATCAACGGCAGTAGAATACCGAAGGAACAAAGGAAGTGATGATTACAAAAATCGAAGTCCACAGACATAGCAAAAACGGCAAAAGAGAAAAACAACGACAAAACAAGGACGTGAGACAGCTACAATGCACGGAAATCAAAAAAGGGACGACATTAAGAACTAAGGCACTTAAAGACATTTTTAAAGTTTTATCCAAGATATGAACATTTGATATCTAAATTTAATGTCACTCGCAAACAGCTTATTACTAAGGGCATTTCCCATCCTCGCTTTCACGGAACAACGGCAGTAGAATACAGAAGGAACAAAGCACAAGATTACATAAATCAAAGTCCAGAGACAAGGCAAACGCAAGAACACCAGAAGACGGAAGACCAGAGACACCACATGCCCACAAAACACACGAACATTACATATACAACACAAAAAACTAAAAAACTAAAGCACTAACAGTGTGAACTCTCAAAAACAGAGTGACATCAGGTGCTCCGGAAGGGTAAGCATGTCCTGCTCTGTATACAGCACCCGTCACACTGTCAGTGGGTCAATCCAGGGTAAAGTCAAAACCGGGAAGACGTGAATCTAGCTAAAAATTTCAGTTTTCATTTGTGACACTGACATTTCATATCTATCTATGATGTCGTGGTGACGGCCATGGAATTTTTGGAGGGACGAAAGTAACAACGGCTGAACATATCCCTGACTCAGCAGTTTTTGTGACAGTGCTTTTGCTCTTTCGGAAATGTTGTTAAAAATGCGAGAAACTGATTAAAAATCCAGAAAAACTGGGACGTAACTTACATTCTTCACGCAATAGGGGATATCGACAGGATATTCTGCACGTGTCCGTTAAATTAGCTTTGGGATCCAGTGACCTGAGGATTTTACACACATACTGGCCTCTCACTGATGCTGCCTATGTCTACTAAAATACATGATGATTCTTTACCAAACCAATTGGGAGTTTTGAATTTGACTTTTCTTCCGTAGTGCGACAGTGTTTTACCAGCAGACTAGGTTTTACCTTGAGCTAGCCGTAGTTTAGCGACGAGCACTCCTTGACCCATCTTTCAAAATTACGTTTTGTTCCCCCTTTTTCCTTTTCAAGATTGTGGTCATGGAGTTAGTAGTCTACCTGTATGGGTTTTATTCGTATGTTTATTATACTGTAGGGAAACGGGAAAGAGAAAGGGGAGGTTTGGGTACCCCATAAACCGGTTTAACCCTATAGCTGGCTTTAGCTAGTGCCGGTACCAAGTCCGCCTGTCCTGAGTTCCTATCGTTTTTTACGTTTGTCTTTTGTATTTGTATTGTTGGTTTTTTTCTTGTGCAGTTCCTATTTACTTTGTGGCATGTGGCTATGTTCTTCGGCCATTGTAGGTGTTTCCTGTTATCTTTTTTAATTCTATTAGTGTAAACTCCCGTGAAAACCGGGAGTGACATCAGGTGCTCCGGAAGGGTAAGCATGTCCTGCTTCACTAGTGGCACCCGTCACACTATCAGTGAGTCAATCCAGGGTGGAGTCAAATCCGGGAATGTCAAATCCGTGAAGACGTGAAATCTAGTTGAAAATGTCCGTTTTCATTTTGGGCACGGACACGTCATATCTGTCAATGATGTCATGGTGACGGCCATAAAATTTCTGAAGGGATGAAAGTAACAAAGGCTGAACAAATCCCTACTTAGCAGCTTTTGGGACAGTGTTTTTGCTCTTTTAAAAAAATCACTAAATACACTACATGTTCGACAGTAACGAATCAACTGTGAAATGTACACTCCATATGCTGGAGAGGTAGGTATATATTCCCTCAGAAAGGGAAAGTTCACAAATGGGAAGTTAAAGTCATAACGTTTGCCATATAGCTTAGATTTCAAACGTCCATCTCCGTCAATGTAAATCAAAAGATCTAAGTACGAAGCTGAAGTAGCTGTATCAGTAGTCTCTTTAATTTCAAGCTCATTGGGATAGATCTGGTGTAAATATTCCTTGAATTTTGGATTATTAAGAGAAAGTACATCGTCTATGTAGCGGAAGCTGAAATTAAAGGACTGAGCTAAATGCTTTTGTTTTTTCTGTGTTAGGCCTTGTAAAAACTTGGTCTCGTACGAGAAAAGAAAGAGATCAGCTAAAAGTGGCGCACAGTTAGTTCCCATGGGAATCCCAATTGCCTGTTGAAAAACGCGGCCTCCAAATTCGACAAAAATATTGTCTATTAAAAATTCCAACATCTTAATTACGTCATTCTCTGTGTACTTCTTGTTAGACTGTTAGCGTGGTTCTTAACAAAATAGGTTTTGTCTTTACCTACTACTAAATAAGTGTATCTGCGTTCTCCGTTTTTAGTGCAGAGACATTGATGTATCAAAAAAGAAATTACTGTTTTCAATTTATAGTGTGGCAGGGTAGTATAAAGAGTAGAAAAATCAAAAGTTTGTATGCTATGGCAATGGGTGAGAGCAGGTTTGTCTGCACTTTCTCGTTTGCACCATTTTATACAATAAGGGGTAAATAAACCTTTAATAATATCAAAACATGCACTGACAGATGTGTTATGATCTTGTTTGGCCATTTTGATCCTATCACGATCTTCACAGACAATATTGTTAAGACAGTATAAGATTTTAAGTTGGTTTTCAAGTGAATTGATTTCAAGGACGATCAAAACTGTAATGAAAGTTTAATATCAAATAAGATCCACTTGTCACTTGCGTTCAGGAACGATCAAGACGCGTTAAGTTTGTTTAGATTAAATAAGATAAGATTATGGATAACAAATAATCTATAAGATCAAATGCATTGAGAAGCAAACTTAAGCTAGAACGGAGCCTGGCACAAGAGAGATACTCCTCAGATTTATGCAAGCTTTCCTGATACATAGTACTGCAAGTAAGCAAGGGTACGTTACAAAAAACTTAAAGTCATCACTACAGAAGTTTTACGGTCGACATCACGATCTTGGGGATCGCTATGGGATATCTGTTTCCTAGATGACAACAGATCTTTCCCTCTACAACTAAAGTTTGTTTTTCCTCTATCGAATTCAACTTACTACCGGAGTTGACATCTTTAACACGGTGGGTGTCTTATAAGAAGCAGGAGATGCTTACTCTACCGGTACAACTGATCTCACCCATGGTTTTTATTTGGTCCGTGTTGTTCATCTGTATGTGTTTCTTCATTTTTCTTTTTTGTCCCGTACTCAAGTGGTGTCCTTGTTTCTTAGTGTGTCTGATTTTGCCATTGTCCACGGATTGTTCGTTCTTTTGATTGACGGTTCGGTTCTCACTTACTTTTCAAATGAATTTTTTTTTCAGGGCAGAATTGTAGTACTGGATTATTGGGCTGTTCGTTGGAGAACTAACAATTCATCAGAATATACATATGGTAACCAGTAGTAGTAAATATGACTTCAACCGATTAGAAAATATAAAAATCCGAAGTAAGTATATTATTCTCGTTTATAAAGTAGACAACATAATATGTACAGCTTATATAGAAATCTCGTATTATCTTTTTTTTGCTTAGGCATTTTTTTTCTTTTCTCAAGAGTTCAGTATTATTTGCGTCAATATTTTCTGATACTATACTTTACTATAGAAACTATGGTTAAAATAAAACAAATATTCGAGTATTAACTTTTTTCATCACGTCACAGTGCGTAGGCTAAACAACTTTTCGGGAAAGTGTGCGTAGGCAAAATAACTAATTTGAATAACGTGCATTTGCACGTCGAATAAATAACTAGTTATTATACGACCGCTGCAAAAAAATTTGCGGTTGTATAATGGTAAGGTGCTGTCGTCGTTGGAGTTGTCGTTGTCTGTAGACACTTTTGTGTTGGGGCAATAACTTACGTTCCAGTTGATCTATCCTTATGAAACTTTAAACACAATGGTACTTGGCACTACAGGAAGGCCTCGATTAGTTTTGGGTCATTGTGGCCCAATCCGTTTCAACAAAAGGGACCAAAAAGTATCAAGTTTGATGTTTTCACATATGTGGCTGAAGAATCTTTATCATTTATCGGATTTTTTGTTGGGGTTTCTTCCAGTGTTTTCCTAAGGAAATTTCCAATCTGTAGTATGCCAACGGATTTCACATCGCATGTTCCGTTCAAGAGATAAAGGACGCACAAAAGTGGAGAATTTCAAAAATGGATTTTTTTTTAAATTCTTAGTCCGATTTTGATGCAGTTTTTTTCCAATGGATTCCTTATGGCAAATTAATACAGCGCTGATAAATTTGATAACTTGTTTCCTGTCCGAGCTCTAAGGGCCAAATGGGGCTAAAAATTGCAAACAGGCAGATTACCTGATTTTTTTCTCAACAAGTTTCAATTGGATTTTTTTTTGGATTCCACTACAGCTCTTTACTGTGTAAGCTAAGGGAAGGTTTGGGTACCCATAAACCGGTTTAACCCTACCACTGGCTTTTGCTATTGCCGGTACCAAGTCCGGCTGTCCCGAGTTCCTATCGTTGTCTACGTTTGTCTTTTGTCTTATTCGTGTTCTTCATGTGTAGTTCCATAGCAGATTGTTGCATGTGATTATAATTTTCAGCCATTGTAGGTGTTTCCTGTTATCCATTTTTTACATTCAATAGCTTGCCAACGGATCTGGGGTAGCTCTTACCATTTCCGAGCTATAAGGGGTCAAAGGGACCGAAATTGCAATTTTCAAAATTATTTAACATCTTTATTTTTCACTATATTTAGATGAACTGTTTTTCTTCAGATTCCAATTGTTGTAAGCTTTCAGCGTTATGGCAACCAGTTCGATGTAGCTCTTACCGTTTTTGATATATAAGGGATCACAGGGCCAAACCAAGCCAAAATTGCATTTGTTCTAAATTTTTTTTTCTATCGGATTTCAATGGGATTGTTTTCCTTGGATTCCTTTTGAAGTAAGATACCAGATTTTGCTTAGCTCTCACTGTTTCAAACAACGGCAGTAGAATACCGAAGGAACAAGGGAAGCGATGACTACAAAAATCGAAGTCCAAAGACATGGCAAAAACGGTAACAGATAAAAACAAAGACAAAACAAGGACGTGAGACAGCTACAATGCACGAAAAAAAAAGATAACATTAAGAACTAAATCAATAAGGGATCAAAAGAGCTACTTTTTATTTTCCATAGTTTGTGTTCTGGTAATTTTCTTCAAGCTCCTTATTGTGTTCATCAAATTACTAATGTGAAACTCTTTACTGTGTCAACATTCATTTTAAATTACAATGTTTTAATTTCAGTAGTCGACATGCTGCTCCCAATAGACCATTTCCCTTTTATTTACACCGTATTTTCTGAAAAGAGGAATGAATGGTATAAAATACCATGATAATTTCCCTCATTTTTTTAGACGATTTCAATCTCTGTGAACATTTGCCCCCTTCTAATATGGCGTCAAAAACCGTGAAATGGTCTATCGGTTCGGCTGCAGTACTGACTAGGTTTTTCTGATTAAACAATCAAACGATACGGATTAAATACACACGAGACAAAGTCTCTACAAATACATGATTAAACCAAGCAAGGCATAACGCTTTTATTAATGTTCTTCTTATTGAAGTAACATCGAGGCCTTCAACAATGAGCTATGCTACCTCATGGCAAGTTCAAGACGGTCCCTAAATGTCGAGCAATGGCATCTTTCATTGGTTTGTCAACAAACTGGCAAAGAGTTCTTAAAACTGCTGTTATCTG
The DNA here is from genome assembly GCA_002080025.1 of Modiolus philippinarum. Classification (NCBI taxonomy): domain Eukaryota; kingdom Metazoa; phylum Mollusca; class Bivalvia; order Mytilida; family Modiolidae; genus Modiolus; species Modiolus philippinarum. The sequence goes on from MJUU01041010.1 coordinate 16,192, forward strand.
TTGCCCGACTCATAGAAGACCATTACAACCAAATAATAATAATATATAAATAAAACAGGGCTATCATCGAGTCAATTGCCAGAAAACATGATATGATAAAACAATGAGGTGTGGGCACTATCAACAGGATGGTCAGGGTAATATTTGGAAATTGCAAAAAAGATAATTACATTGTGTAAATGCCCAAATTTCAAAGTATGAAATTGTATCCATGTGAGATATTAAATTCTCTCAAGAATAAGTACACCATAACTAAAATATATAGAGAGCTTACATCTCTTTTTACGGATTCTACACTTCGGGAGAGTCAAACCTCAGTCTTAAATTTACAATGAAAGGATATAGAGTAAATGCACATGAGAAAAAGTCTCTACCAATAAAGATTAAACCCAGCAATCGAGCAACGCTCTTAATGATTATACCCCCCCCGCAAACAAAGTTTGGGGGTATATAGGAATCACCCTGTCCGTCCGTCTGTCTGTCCGTCCGTCCATGTACCTTGTCAGCGCATGTTCTCGTAAACGGCTGCTTGGATTTTGATGAAATGTTACACAGTTGTAGAACACCATCTGAAGATGTGCATGAAGTGATATGGTTGCTGTCCGAAATTTAGAATGGGAGATAATTCGTCTTTGAATATTATCTGGCAAAAAGAGGGGGATGAACCTTGTCAGCGCATGTTCTCCTAAATGGCTGCTTAGATTTTGATGAAATATTACACTTTTATAGTACACCACCTGAAGATGCGCATGAAGTTATATGGTTCCTGCTGGAAATTTTAAAAGGGAGATAATTTGACTTTGAGTATTTTCTGAAAAAAAGGGGGAAACCTTGTCAGCGCATGTTCTCCTAAACGACTGCTTTGAGTTTGATGAAATGTTGCACAGTTGTAGTACACCACCTGAAGATGTGCATGAAGTTATATGGAGATAATTTGACTTTGAGTATTTTCTAAAAAAAAGGGGGAAACCTTGTCAGCGCATGTTCTCCTAAACGGCTGCTTTGAGTTTGATGAAATGTTGCACAGTTGTAGTACACTATCTGAAGATGTACATGAAGTATTATGATTACTGCCTGAAATTTTGAAGGGGAGATAATTTGTCTTTGAATATTATTTGGCAATAGGGGGATGAACCTTGTCAGCGCATGTTCTCCTAAACGGCTGCTTGGATTTTGATGAAATATTACATAGTTGTAGTACACCACCTGAAGATGTGCATGAAGTTATATGGTTCCTGTCCGGATTTTTGAAGGGGAGATAATTTGACTTTGATTATTTTCTGGAAAGGGGGGACGAACCTTGTCAGTGCATGTTCTCCTAAACGACTGCTCGGATTTTGATGAAATGATACACTGTTGAAGTACACCACCTGAAGATGTGCATGAAGGTATATGGTTGCTACCCAAAATTTCGCAGGTAGGTTAAGGCAATTCCTGTTAAAATTCTTCAAATATTCACAGCGATTTTAATAGCCAATTTAAGTCGTTACGTGGATAAGTTTTCCCATTTTATATTATCGTAAGAAGTTAACAGATAGCGATAACTACACATATAATTGACACAAAAAAATATTTGAAAAAAATAGAGCCCCCTGATCATACGAGGGGGGGCGTGAATAATCCGGATACCTATACCCGGTCATTGAAAGATAAAAAGAAAGCGTATAGGCACCGTTTTTTACCCTAAAAATTTGAATGTTAAACCACTAGATATTGTTTTTTTAGGAAATCAGTAAGCCCTTGTCCAATATTATTGTAACCTAATGTAATTTTATATTTTCAGACGAGATGATATGCCGAAGGACAGAATGGATGGGGAAATCGGTCAATGGTACCTCAACGATTAATATCTGTGGAAGCGCGTAGCAGATTTCTTGTTCACATTGAAACGCTCTTTTATTTGAGACAAATAATAAATTTTATAAACAACGAGAACCGCTTTCTTTTTTAGTTTTGGTTTTAGCCTTCACAGAAAAATTTGTACAGTCCATTGTTTACAAACGCACGAGTGATCTTCAAAGGGAGACAACTGACACACAACAAGTTGTTCGGGCGGCAATATTGAGTTGTACATATCCTCGGCTTCATTATGACTGCATATATGGAATAAAACGTTTAATACATTCCTTTATTTAAATCCTGCATTTATTCCAGCTGTCACTGTTAATATCATCCGTGATTTATATAATCCCAGAGACATTAAAGTTCCTATAAACCTCTCAATATTGCCTCACTGACATGACCAAGATGTCATCTATTACACTTCTGCAATATCATAGTTTGTTTGATGTCATTTTTTTCCTTTAAAATCTTTATGTTTGTTGAAATAACGTCACTATATGTGTACTTGTCTTTGGGATAACTGAAAAGGGGGGGGGGCAATCTGGTGAATGTAGTACCCTCAGTCATTAACTGCATGAATTCATCTCTCCTTAAACATATGGTCAAGTGGTTAGCATTTTGTGCATATTGCACGACTGTATATTGTCGAACAGAAATAATATTTGAATAATGCAGTCCAGTTTCTGACTATCTTCAATATTTTTTTTTGTCACAAGTTTCCCTTTACATGTTGAAATTTGAGCAAAAACAACCAGTTTACTGAGAAATCGACATTTATTTCATTCTTTAATTATATTTCTAGTTTTTTTTGGTTTTTTTCGTTTCTTTTTCTGTGCAGTGTGCATCATTACCAATAAATCCCATGTGACTATAAAAAACCATTTTTGATAATTCCTGTTGTATTGAGCATGTTCTTATCTATTCATTATTACCCCATGGAAGAACATTATTAATCCGGTTATTCACCTTTATACTCTTAATAAATGAAAACTCATTATTTGCTGCAGGGTTGTTCTCATCAAGATCATTTCCCTTTTCAAGGGCAACTTCAAAAGTGTATCAAAATGTGGATTTCCAGACCTTATTTGCACATCTTTTTTTTTTAAAATAATACATATGGAGCAGTACATGACACCTTCAAGCAATGTACTATAATTAAGGATGAATTATTGCAACTTTGCAAAAGTTTTTATTGCTAGATCTAGCAAAGACTCCACTGCCGTGAATTTTTTTAACAACAGAGACACAAATTCAGTTTGCTCTTCAACATTTAATGAAAAATTGAATTCTACAGTAACATTAAAGCAAAGATATGAAAATTATAGTCAATTCACAAACAAATATCCAAAGTTACATGTACCATCATATGGCATTTTTAAGAATATTTGTGTAAAATTGCAAAATTATGTAACATTAGACAAATACTTTGCTAATCGCAATGCCCATGATGAGCGTAAACAATTCTTACATCACTTCAGCTTGCAAAAATTTTATGAATTACCAGAAAATTCAAGACAACAACACAGATTAACTGACTGCAATGAATGCCTTTTCAATAATTCACAGTATTCAGCACTGCATATTTCATATGAAAAAACAAATTCTCTTCATCAACTTTGTGAGCAGATGGTAGACAACATTGAATCTCTTTCCACTCCATCAATAAATACCCAAAGTAAGGGGAAAAAGTCCGTAAATAATATTTTGAAAACCATCCAACCTGTCATGGAGAAAAAGTTCAATATTGATTTTAAAAGTGCTGTAGCTTCTAGTCTAAACTTGATGCCAAAGGTTTCAGCCCGTGAACAGCACACAACATTATTCAAGTCTGTCAGAAGTACCAACAGAGAAATACAATATTCATATCAAGAAAATGATGCAGATTTAAATCATCTTTTGTCTTCTGGCAAGTCTTTTCAGCAATATGATAGAGACAGGTTTGAATCATGCTTTTCAAGCAAAAAAAATGCAGAAAAAGAGTCAAAAATCCTTGCCATCAAAGTTTCCACAGGCAAAAAGAAGCCCAAATTGCATCATGGGAAATTTGAAAAATATAATTTCGACAAATTGGCCTTCCTAACTGAAGTTAAAAACATCAACTCAGGTATAATCAATTGGAATAGACTGGCCAAAAAATACAATATAACATGCAATGGTAAAATACCAGGTAATGGGGGTCAGGTTCTCCAGGCATTTGCGAGAGAAAATGGTGTGACTTTCACTAGCACAGTACAAAAAAAGCCTGGAACCAGGATAAGGCGAGGCAAAAAAAAGGTATTTGGGAAAAAAATTTCTTTCCCAAGCTATAGACCAGCAATAACGCTAAAAAGGATACTCAGAGAAAAGGTTAACCAGAAGAAAATAAACATAGGAGCGCCAATAGCACCCAAAAAAGTCATTTCAAACAAAATAACAAAGTCTGGTCAACTGGAGACGACACAAAAAGATGTCTTTGGCAGAAAAATTTCACTCCAGGAAATTATACAATCGGAAAATCAGAGACTACACTCAGCTGGTGTATTGAGGCTTACCACCGACAAGGAATATGACGAGATGAGCATCCACACTCTTCAGGATATGCTGAAAAATCTGCATGATGAAACAGGACAGGAAAGAAAGGAATCTCTGATAAAAAAATTAAAGTCCATACACAGAACAAGACACTTAAAAGTTTGGCATGATCACTCCGATATTCTGAATCATAGCTATATATTATTTACAGTATCCTTCATGTATGATAAAGCAAACTTCCTCACAGATGAGGAGTACCATCAGCTCTATCCCTTCCAAAAAGCTGTGTCAGTACAAAGCATAGTTGAAAAACCACAGCTTTATATTTTTGGACAGTCAGGTACTTCATAATTTTTTTAAAAATTACCTGATGTTTCATCAAGATCATTTATTACAGGTACAAAAGCAATTTTGGAGGAGCTAATGGATGTGTTAACATGGCCGACTCACTCACAATCTGAATAATTTCCACAGGACTTTATGTAAAGTTTGTCAGTGAAGGCTGTATTTACACATCCATAAATTCCTCCAAGATTACTTTTATTTTTTTATAATTCCAATCTTTTGAAATTATTCACTGTAAATTACAAAATGTATACTGCAATATTTTATCTCAGAGCATATTAATGGGCAGGAAGTGTTTATCGAAAAATAACTTCGTTGTTGTTCATGACGTTGACCAATGAAATCAGACATTGCAATAGCAATTTGAATTACATACATTTAGTTTGTTCTGCACAAATCCTTTGAATAAATTTTCATCAAAATCATTCCAGTGGTTTAAGGTGTCAATACTTTTTTATATAGTTTCATCAAAATCCTTGAAGTAGTTAAAACCAAGTTGCACTTCAGGGGTAATCTTGGAAAAAGGATTCAATGCAACTTCAAAGTATCTCCCTTTCATGGTGTCTAAGCTTGTTTCTCTGTCAAATGAATCCTTTCTTGCGAAAAGGATTTAATGCAACTTCAAAGTCAAATTATCTCCCCTTTATGGTGTCTTACAATAATAATATAATAATATTCCTTCATGTACATCTGCATATAGTATTTTGCTTCTGTGCAAAGTTTTATTTTAATCCTCAAGTTGTCTCCGAGTTGTTAAGCTTACACGGCAAGTTTGCCAAAGGAATAAACAACAAGTCAAGTCAAACTAGAGCTGTCACTGAATAGGAGACAGTTATACCCAAGCTTGTGGAACCCTGAATCAATATGGCAAGTGTGAATTAAATGTGTATGGACACCAAACAGATGTGAACATAGTACAAATGTGGACACAATACAAGAATGGACACAATGATATACCTCCATCTAACACTTCCTACTTCTAAAAGTTTCATAAGATTTCTTTATGCACAGATAGGTTACATTGCTTGTAGAAATTTTATGTAAAAACATATGGGATTAAAATTCAAAAAGCTTTATCAAAGAGAGATAATGCTATACTGAAATACTGCTATGGAATAGATTAAATTTTCACAATCTTAAAAAAAAAAAAAAAATGGATATATAATTTAAATTGAGTTATCTCCCTTATCTAAAAAAATCAACAAAAAACTAACAAATTCTTAATGGTTCATGATACAAATTTTTCAAAAGGCTTGTGTCATATATTTTCATGTTTTTAAATTGAAATTCTACATCAAATCAATAAATATACAAAGTTTGGAAAAAAATTTTATACATGTCTGCTAATAGAAAAAATATGTCCTTGAATTTTTCTGCTATTTCCCATATAATTCTAGACTAAGTTCAAATGCTGGTATCTTTGGTATAAATCATCAAAAATGAAAATTAATTACAATGAACACCTCTTATATATAAACAAATGCATTGTATAAAAACTTCCTGTCCCTAATACTGTAGGAGATTTGCTTTGGACAAATGGGATAAAAATTTGGTAAATATTTGATGTCAAAACAACTACGTTCAACAAATTATCAAATAACCTAATCAGAGTACACTATACACCTTTAAATATTTTTAACTAATCACATAAAACTAAAAACTTCCTGTCCCTAATGTTTTTGAAGATTTGCTCTGGACAATGGGGTAACTTATTGGTAAATATCTTACGTAAAATGAAAAAATGACTAAGTTCAAGATGTGATATTTTGGCAAAATCCATTGAAAAAAACTGCATTAAAATCGGACTAAAAATAAAAAAAATATTTTTTTTTGAGATTTGCCCCTGTTGGGCCCCATTTATCTCGAGAGCGGTACATGCTACGTGAAATCCGTTGGCATACTTCAGATTGGAAATTTCCTCAGGAGCACACTGAAACAAACCCCATCAAAATCCAACAATTAATAAAGATTCTACAGTCAAAAATGTGAAAACACCCAATTTTACCCCTTTTTGGCCCCTTTTTCTAAAACGGGCGGGGCCACCAACTCAAAATTAAAACCTCTGTTTACGCGTGTGCCAAGATACATCATACTAAAATTTCATAATGATCCGTCCACTAGAAGCAAAGTTATGCTGTCCACAGACGCCGACGCAGATGCGGACGCCGACGACGCCAACACCATACCAATATACGACCGCAAAATTTTTGCGGTCGTATAAAAAAAAACAAAAAACACATTTATTATAATTTGAAATTCTACATCAAATCATTAAATATACAAATTTTAGAAAAAATTGTACAGTTTGCTTATAGAAAAAATATGTTCTTGAATTATAGTATACATCTATTTCCTGTATTTTTCTACTGCAAATAAAGTGTACACTAGAAAAAATGTGAGAAACAGCTCACTAATAAATACCTTTCGCATATGGAACATTTTGTTTTTGATAAGGACTTATCACAGCCAGTATCAAGTGAGCCCGTAAGGACAAGCTTGATGTGTAATGCCGTGATCAAGTCCGTATCAAAAACAAAAGGTCATATATTGCTTTTATTGGTAATTCACAAAATGATAATTATGGGTACCCTCGGGTGTAACAGACAGACGGACAGAGGGACGGAAAGAGGGTCAAACTACCCCATCATTAGAAACCCCCCATTTTTGAAGCTTGGGTTATAAAAACCAAATTAAGCCAATCTTTGGAACTCTGCATCTTGTTAGACATATCTGTGACCCCCAAATTTTTTTTTTTTTTTTTTTTTTTTTTTGTTGCATTTATTCTATATCATTCAAAGTTTCATTGTACAAATAGAAAAAAAAAATATTCAATGGCAAAAATGTATAACCTAACTACCTTAATTTCATCTTTAATTTGTTTGCACTTCCTTTGATCTACAGAGACTAACAATTCCAGTACCACTGAACTGGACATTATCCCAAAATTATTAGGTACCTGTGAAGGCGTCACATGCGGGATGCTAAGCTGACGTCATGCTTTGTATTATTTGTTGTGTTCATACGCACAAGACGTTGAACTAGACATCAGTGAGATGGTATCCATCTCTGTGAGCCCCGCACCAAGTGTGACCTAGAGGTCAAGAGTCATCAAATATTGTCCGTGACATGTCACCTTGAAGCAATCTATCCACATACGAAATATCAAAAGCCTATCTCAAAAGAATAAAAAGTTATAGCCCAGACACGACTTTATCAATGAAAAAGCATGAATGTGATCCTGAGGTCAAAGGTCAAGGTCAAAGGTCACCAATCAAGGTAAGCGACACATCGTCTTGGGGTGATATATCTACATGCCAAATATCAAAAGCCTATCTCAAAAGAGAAAAAGTTATAGCCCGGGCACGACTTTGTCATTGAAAAAGCATGAATGTGACCCTGAGGTCAAAGGTCAAGGTCAAAGGTCACCAACTAAGGTACCAGACACGTCGTCTTGAGGTGATCTATCTACATACCAAATATCAAAAGCCCATCTCAAAAGAGAAAAAAGTTATAGCTTGGACAGGATTGTTTCGGACGGACAGACGGACAGACTGATTACTATAGGGCGTCCGCCACAAAGTGGTGGGGCCCTAACTAACACTCGACTTGTAACTCATCGTACTGAACTCTTATACAAAATATTTGCCCAATATATGCAAGCATTACGAAAAAAAGTGCGGAAAACTGTTATTTTAGTGAAATGTTCTAAGTCCAAGGACCGTAACTTGGTCAAAAATCAGAGGACCAATACGAAACTTAAACTTGACTTGTAACTCATCATACCTAACTAACATACAAAATATTAGCCGAATATCTGCAAGCACTGCAAGCATTACGAAAAAAAGTGCGGAAAACTGTTATTTTAGTGAAATGTTCTAAGTCCAAGGGCCGTAACTTGGTACAAAATCAGCGGACCAATACGAAACTTAAACTTGACTTGTAACTCATCATACCTAACTAACATACGAAATATTAGCTGAATATCTGCAAGCATTACAAAAAAGTGCCGAAAACTGTTATTTTAGTGAAATGTTCTAAGTCCAAGGGCCGTAACTTGGTCAAAAATCAGCGGACCAATACGAAACTTAAACTTGACTTGTAACTCATCATACCTAACTAACATACAAAATATTAGCCGAATATCTGCAAGCGTATTGGAAAAAAGTGTGGAAAACTGATTTTGTTACGGACGGACGGATGGACGGACGGACGCACGGACAGACTGAGCGTGCGGGGCCCTAATTAAGAATGCATTTAAATTATTGCAATAAACAATAAATTAACATTGCTTAAATAGAAATTTCAGTTGAATTCAATTTATTTAAGAGGTCTGTTTATTATTTTGTGAATTACGGATAAAAGAAATATACTAAATTTTGTTTTCGTTACGGACTTTATCACAGCGTAACGCATCTATCTCGCTGTAGCGGGCTCACTTGATACTGGCCGTTATAAAGTCCATATCAAAAACAACATGTCCTATTATTCCATATATATTTACTTAGGAACTAAACATTTTTCTTGATGAAGCATCAGTTAGTTATAAGTATATGACAATAGTCAAAACAGTTAAAAATTTTTACACATTCATACAATTATTTCTAAAATTTATAAAATAACATACAACAGTACAATTGCACCAGGAGCACCTTACACAAGTCATCACATTAAAACAAACTGATATGTCTAGTTTAAACCAGTGTGACCCGTTAGATAAATTTTCGTTGAATAAAACCCTGACTCAGACTGTGCTATTCTCTGCAAATCTATTGGGAATACAATTCTTGATGTTTATCATTGATCATTAGACCACTTTATCCTGATTATTACCATATTTTATCCACTCTCAATTGTTAAATTTAAAAACTTTAAAATGCTCGGCAAACCTCGCAATTAAGATTTTAAAATTTAACTTTCTCTAGTGGATAAAATATGGTAATGCATGGGATCTTGTGGTGTAAACTATATACATTTTAAATATTTATGTAAATTTTCCTTGAAGAACTTATATTCACTTGAAAATTAGTGCAAAATACAAAGAGAACCTATATATACAAGTAAACAGCTCTGGAAACCCCTAGTTTCCTTCAACTATATGTGACTGAAAAAATTTATAACTTCAATCCCTGAATGGTCAATTAACCTGTAAATCAATTTTGAAATAGCTTAATCATTTAATATTGGACACGAGTTCTGCTCATGAATTACAACGAGGCTTCCATGTTCAAAAAAAAAAAAATAACTTCAATGTACATGTAGATAGACACTGTTACTCTGTGTAGTTCTATTGCATATATTTGATAAAGACTTGCACACAGGGTAGG
>MJUU01041010.1:26240-38096 GCA_002080025.1 Modiolus philippinarum
AATATTGGACACGAGTTCTGCTCATGAATTACAACGAGGCTTCCATGTTCAAAAAAAAAAATAACTTCAATGTACATGTAGATAGACACTGTTACTCTGTGTAGTTCTATTGCATATATTTGAAAAAATAAAGACTTGCACACAGGGTAGGTATTTTTTCAGCTTTCCGACATAAAATGCTAATGCTATATAGCTCCCTTTTCCTGTAAACAATGGTAAATGTACAATCCAGAGATTTTGTAAAATATATCCATTGAAAGTAAGGGACCGACCATTTAACTTGAAGGGGGGGGCTATGGTTTTTTTCTAAAAAAATATTTTGGATCTGATTTTATGTGAAAAAAATATTTTGTTTCTGAATGATGTTTTCTGCCTAAAAAAATAATGTTAATTTTGAAAAAAAATATTTTGATAATACGCGTGCAAAAAATAAATAACTTGTTTCTGTCCAGAAAAAAAAACCATAACCCCCCCCTTCAGGTTAAATGGTCGGTCCCTAAGCCCACATTTATACAATTTAATGTCACATGCAGCCAAGTTCAAATGAAAATACTGATATATATTTATAATGAGTTCCATCATGCCCATAGATCATGTAGATTTATTATTATTTGGATATAATTAAGACATGACCATGATATATCAAATGTGTTTCTGATTCTGTCTGGGACAAGTTATACTGATTGATGTGTTAACTTGCTTTATGGCATGTATTTCTTTAGGCAATTTCATATCCCCTCTTACAGCAACAAAATATTTTTATTCTTATACCATTCCCCCTCCCCATCAGATCATTATAATCTATTTTCAAAACTATATCAAATTCTTGTGGATATAATACTAGTGTCTATCTACCTTCAAATTCAACTGCCAAATGAATGAAAGATAATACACGCCCCAAACAAGCTTACTTCTGAAACCTCGATGTAATTCGCTAGAGGGCCTGGTGATTTGGCAAAATGAATCAAATGAAAAACAGGTTTTTCAGAAACTGTAAAATTATATTTCAGTTTTTTTTTTGTTTTTTGATTTTGGTACAAATTGTACATAAATTTGAGCCAAGTCATCAGTGTATCCACCAATAAAACCGGTGGACGTGTTCTTATACAGAACCATAAAATTCTACTCTTTTGTTTCGCCATTGCTTTATTCATGCATTTTTATTAGTCATCTCCCATTTTTTTGTGTGCAGCGGAAGATTATATCAGTTATCACCTGACAAAATGCCAAGATAAGTATGTTGTCCTGTAGTATATATCTATATCTAGAAAACGATGTATTATAATTTTCAGCCAATGTACGTGTTTCCTGTTATCCATTTTTGTACATTTAAACCTCTGCAGACATTTACGGAGTTACATAGTGTACTTGATGACCCAAGTTGATCTCTTGAATTTCCATACCCTTTTTTTAATTTGGTTGTAAATTGACAGGAGGTTCTCATGTGTATTTTCTGTGTAATAAACTTTCTCCATGACAACTTTCACTTTGAGTATTGGTCTTGTGGACAAGAAGTTGACACCAAGTTAATACATGTAGATTTTCTGTGCAATAACTTTCTATGCATGCTATGTGACAACTATCACTCTATGTATCTGTCTTGTGACAATAAGTTGACAATAGTGTCTGTAAGTCTCGTTCTACTTTCACTTTCAAAGTCCGGAACTCTAATATATAATGCACTGAAACCATCATCCGACTTCCTCACTTCCGGGACAAACTTTACTTGACGTTACATAGAAAATGCGTTATTATGTTTAATTTCAGCCTAGCTAGGTTAAGGTTATAAAGTGTATAGTTCTCGAAGGATAAGATATTCTGGTTCAGAGAAAACGAATCTCACTCTAAATTTGAGCTGTGAACCAAAAATCCAACAATTTCTCATAGTACTACATAGGCACAATGTACCCGGTAACAACGTTTCACGCATATACTCGGAGGTCACATGACAAGACTTACAGAGCCTATAGAGGTTCAATATACATGATCATGTTGATTTTCTGTGTAATAACTTTCTATGACAAATTTATATCACTTTGTGTTATGGTCTTAGCTTACAAATTAATTAAGTTGTCACCATATTTTAATACATGTTGATATTCGGTCCAAACTCTATGTATCAATTATCTCTTGTGACATGGAAGTTGACACGATCGAGGTTTTAATACATTTATTATTTTGTCTAACAAACTTTCTCCATTACAATTATAACCATGATCACTTTGTGCATCTTTCTTGTGACAATAATTCAACTCAAATTAATAAAAAAGTGATCAAAAGTCTTTGTTAGCCTTGATTTCTAACATTTCTGTGGATACTTCCAAGTTGAGGTTTCAATTGATCTGCATGAGGACTGTTGATTTGTCAAATGAAATATCACGGAGTCTTCAACAATTATACAACAGCAATGTTTTTAATCAAATTAAAATTTTCACAAAAGGAAGCACAGCATGTTTTGATTAAATCTGGATTTAAATGTATATCATATACTTAATAATTTTTTTGTGTAACTGGTTTTGAAATAAGAAACATTCAGCAATGTAGATAAAATGTAGATAAACTACATTCCCAAAATAAAATGTACATGTATTTAACCTTCAAATTAAGGCTCTTGAACGACTAGATTTTGGCATTCACATTTCCTATTGACAGATTAATTTGACATGACTAAATGTTAGCCTCAAACTCTTTTAAAATTTGTGCTTGGATAAAAAAAGGAGTGCCATTTAAGGCGAGTCATTTCCTGTATAGGGGAATAATACGATGCAGTCTTGTAAGTCGGCGCACCTAAGCATTCAACTTTCGATTCCTGCTTTAATTTTTCATCACATTGTTTTTAATTTTCAACAAAATAAATAAACATAAACCAACTTTAAAATCATGCAGAATTTGAAATTAAAACTTCAACTGAAATATATGAAAAACAAGCTTAAAATGGCCTACCCCTGTTATATCGCCATGTTTAAATGTCTTGTAAGTCGGCGCAGGGTGAGAATATCAATGTACTGGGAACCTCAAATAAATAGCAATTTTCACTCTTGGGTTTTCAGTGGAAGGTAGGAATGTTCAAAATTAAAACAAAATACTTTTTACAAAAATAATGAACTTAAACACTTACAGTTAGCGTCTAAACACCAATAGAGACTATTAACAACCAATACAGCACCGTTTTGGTCTTTTTCAGTTCCGGGGAACAATCAAAAAAGATTTTTTCGTCATCATCTCTATCTGGCTTCAAGTTAGTACAGAAATTGTTCTGTACCAATATTTATATTATAAACGGAAATCGTTTTCTTCGTGTGTGCCAACTTATAAGATGCGCCGACTTAGGAGACTCGACTGTAATTTACTTAGCTCAGAAATCAGAAATTTAATTGTACCCATAAGGGTTGAAAGTGTTAACAGGCTGCTTGAATGGGTCCATTTATTTTTTAGTTGTCAACTACATGTATATAAGTAACAATTTTTACATATTTTAGACAAACCCATGGGTTTAATAAACTGACCACAAATTTATTGAATCCCAATTACTTGATGCCATTAATAAAATGAATCAACATACTTTATCATTTATTTATTTTCCGAGGTACCCATAAGAATAAGATGTTTTCAAAATTGCAGCAGCAGGCCTGTACCCACATCCAAATGAAGTTACCCCACGAGTTTGATCGAGGTCAAGTTGTTAACAAGAAGATTAATGCAAGGACACACAGACAAAAGACAGCAGACATCTGATTAATTTTAAGGCTGCATATCTGAGCAATAGATACATTAAGATGTTTCCTTACTTATTTACTGATTACATGAACTCAAGTATCAAGCATGGATTAATATTTAAATTCAAAGTATGTGTTTTTTTCTTGCTAAATATCCAGAGGTTAGGTTTTGTGGTCAATACATGTGTTCATGAATGATATTTATACCAGTATGATACATATCAGATGTGCACAGGTCTGTCTATTCTTTGATTATCTGTGATAACTAGAGCACGGAGACTGGCTAGGCTCTTTCTGAAGATTCGTTGCTTATGGCAATACCTTTTCCTTAATTTACACGCTCAAATTTTAGCTAAAATTGGGTGGGATGGTGAATATTTAAATAATCTATGCCAATAATCGTGCAAATTTTGGCTACTTACATGTTGATTCCCCTTTTGCCTTTCGATATCACCCACGTGCAACTAGGATTGAGGTTTTCAAATACTGAATATTCGTTAATATCGGTAGATTTACATAAAAACTATGTGTAAAAATGAAGCTAACCTATGTTACTTACCATCGCAACCAATTCCTTTCGCTGTCATTTAATATTTTGACGAAAAAACCCAAATTTGTTGTCGATAATTGATCACTCGGGCACATGTCTTCCTTCTTATGTTTTGTCTACGTTCGAAGCTCCTCTGTGAATTGGATGACACGGTGATTGGTCAAAAAATATTGTAGGCGTGGCAGACGATCGTTACAAAATTCAGTAAACCGAAGGAAACGTAGCCCTCGTTTTCACGTATATTTGTTAAAATTAGATAATAAATAGTCTCATACACCCTACTGATTAGTTTCTTTACAGATTTTCTCTTTGGAAAGTATCAAACCCTATGTGAATGACGATGGACGCGCTGGTTTGCCGCCGCCATGACATGAATATCTAATTAGGTGAAAGCCTTGGGTAAAACAGAGTTACTTCCCCATAGATATATTGCCTTAACTTACCCGCGTTTGTAGGGGGTTTATTTCATCTTTGAATATTTTCTGGAGAAAGGGGGAGGTATATCATTATGTCCACATTTTTTCTGTGTCCACGACTGTGTCCACACACACTTAAATTTACAATTGCCATATTGATTCAGGTTTCAATTAGCGGGGGGTATAACTAGTTTACTTCATGTGAAGTCCTTTCTTTCTTTTCTTGCACTGCTGTCCAAATTTTGTTGAAATATGATCTTTAACAAATAAGTCAGGAAACTGCATTTGGCTTCCAAAGTAGATATAAATATTTGTTGGGCAACAACTATAATCCAACTTATTCAAAATTAATGTTTTGCGGTTTTGTTCATTCAGAAAATTGGGAAATTCAGAAAACCTTAGTTTAGAAAAACGCAATGACCTTCATTTAGATGATTTAAGTATTTTATCCAAAATTCAGTATACTTCCGGGTCAGTGCGTAATTCAGTCACATTTTCTTTTTGGTATCAGTCTAACCGTGTCTAAAGAGAAATTGCGAAAATTCAGTTATCTGTAGACTATAAGTAAATATTTTTATTCACAATTTTAAAATATGCAGACACTCTTTTGAAAATGAAATCGACCCCCTACTCCAGACGTCTTGATTTCACCCACATATTGATAATATTGTTATTTCTGTCCTTTTGTGTCGATTGTTTGCCATACTCTTCCTTATAATTACATTGAAATTGACGTTAGTATAGATCATACCTTTCTTCAACCATTCTGTTAAGTAAGTCGGACATACATCAAGTGAATATAAAACATGCAACTTATGGTAGGAACCATTTATATAATCAAATTATCTAACTCTAAGAGCATCTCTCACTATGATATTTTCTTGACCAAGTGTTTCATTATTCCAAGGAAATATAATTAATCAGCCCTAACACAAGTAGCAAATGATAACTTGCACATAAAAAGCATACACAATGGGACAATAATGTCCTAAGTGACTTCGCCATGCAGTAAATTATAAGCTTTTTGAGTATGACCTTTGGTAAATAAGAACAGAATAAACCGTACAATTAATCACATTACATCGACTACTGATTATTTACTTCTTTTGGTCAAATGAAAATTATTCGATTTTTTTTTCACCCCCAGCGCTAAAATACATGTATATATACTTTGTATATATGACATATATCATATACCTAGAATAAATATAATAAAATCAAGAAATTAAAAGAATATTTTCTGATTGAAACAAACATTGAATAAGTTAGATGACATTTATGGATTATTACATTGCATTTTCCATATCACACCCATAACCAGCCCGATGACCGAGGGCTGAAGAATGATGCAGTATGAAAAATGCCATGTTATGATGTTCTAATCATAAACTTCATTTATAGGAGATACGTTCAGCTCTGTTGTAATCTTAAAACTCAGATTTATTGCAATATCACACATATGTACACTTATGTCGGTTAACGGATTTCCAAATGTTTTGATTTGATCTGCACTGAAGAGACATAAGTTGTCGAAATGCGCATATGCAGAAACTAAAATCACAGTAACTTCGGTATTTTGTTCTTTTAACCACTGAGTCGATTCCTCTGCTGGTCGACTGTTAATCCCCGAGGGTATTCACAAAGCCAGTAGCCAGTACTTCGGTGCTGGTCCGAAAACCGATTGCATTCGAAAAAAAATCACTATCAAAATTTATGAAAATTTTGTTCAAAACTAAGGAGTATATCCCTCAAGCATAGCTCTGTCATTAGCTGATATTAGCTTTTCTATATAGATCCTATTGGTAATTTGTTCTCTATCAGGTTTAACACATATTTCTGTTTAGGGATTTCCAAATGTTTTGATTTGATCAGCACCGAAGACACACAAGTTGTCGAAATGCGGATATGCAGAATCTAAATTCAAACTAACTTCGTTATTTTGCTTTTATTACCACTGAGTCGATGCCTCTGCTGGTCGAATGTTAGTCCCCGAGGGTATTCACCAACCCAGTAGCCAGTACTTCGGTGCTGGTTTGAAAACCGATTTCATTTGAAAATTTTCAATATCAACGTTTAAGAAAATTTCGTTCAAATCTAAGGAGTATTTCCCTCTTGCATAGCTCTGTCCTTGGCTGATATTGACTTATCTATTTAGATCCTATTGGTAATTTGTTCTCTACCAGGTTTTACACATATTTCGGTTAACGGATTTCCAAATGTTTTATTTGATCTGCACTGAAGACACTTAAGTTGTCGAAATGCGCATATGCAGAAACTGAATTAACTGTAACTTCGGTATTTTGCTTTTTTAACCACTGGGCCGATGCCTCTGCTGGTGGTATGTTAAATCTTATTGGTAATTTGTATTCTACCGGATTTTCAAATGTTTTGATTTGATGTGCACTGAAGAGACATAAGTTGTCGAAATGCGCGCATGCAGAAATTAAATTCACAGTTACTTCGGTATTTTGTATTGATAATACTATAACGTATCTAATGTTAATCGGTTGGCGGAATTAAACGAAATTGCGTGTAATGAAGCTTCCGAGTAATGACGGAAGAGCATGTGATAAATACCTAAAGCAGTTGATAATGATATCATACTAGCTGGATTTTGTTCATTTTTGTTGAAATTGTAATATTTTTTTTCTTATAATTTTTGGTTTTATCAAGGTCTAAAAATTGAAGGTAGTATGGGAAACTGCGCATCATTACTGCACATCTGACAAAAAATGGAATTCATTATGAGAATGTTGGCAAAATAATTTTAGATGTCTTAGAATAGTTAAATTTGTTCAAAAATGCCACTGTTATCGGGTTACCATGTAGAATATTGTACCTTTTCACCAAACTACTGTTCTATTGAGGGGAGATAATTTGTATATTAATAATAGGGAAAAAAGTTTTTTGCCATTTACTCAAAAATAGCTTCATTGACCACCAAATTTTATTCATGCAAATCGAAGGTAAGTATATTGGCTAATTATTTACCAAATTTTAAGAAATTCTATATGATATAACTAAAATAAATTGAGTTTTGTTAAAATTCGCTAATTTTCCCTATTATTTCAACCAAAAAAGCCGATTTTTACACGACAGATTTGAAGCTTATATGGCCGGTGACCCCCAATTTTGATTTTATTTTTTTTTCCTCTTGTAACATAGTATTAGTCATGAAAATATAAGAAAATTCTATCTGACAGTTTTTAGACCCCCGTACAACCTTAATCATATTTCAACTAAGTATTTTACCAACTATTACATACATTTTGTATTTTCCGTTACTCTCGGAAGCAAATCTGTTCATTTCCACTAACAGGCAAACATTGCGCACAACTATTTCACGTTAAGTTAAATATGACAGCAAAATATGATATTGCAGTGAGTCCATCTTTTTAAGATCACCATATAAGAATGCAAAATATTTTTTGCTGTGATTTTCTTTCAAAATTGAGGTACATTATAAATACGTCATTACATGTCATTTTTCAAATCACGTCTTTAATCAGCCCCCGATCATCATCCCCTATATGGCAAATTGATGAATTAATTGAAAAATTCTTGTTAACTTACACGAAACCGTTGGTGTTATCCCTCATATTGTCACATGATTTGTTCAAATTACACATTTGAACATTATGATAAGTATAATTAATCAAATAAATCGATGCAATAAAAACACTTTGTCGTGATTACTTGGGTGGTAACAACAAGTTGTACGTCAGATATCAGGACAGGTGATCCGTCTTAGGAAACAAATATTAGTAGGACACCGGCTTATTAATCATTTACTCTCTGCTGAGTGCTCATTCAACGACAATTAAAGAAATCATTCAACAGCAAACTTCCTATTGTTAACTTTCCTTTTCTCAGTGGCAAAATACCTACCTCTCATGCCGACAAATTTCTAGGGAAGATGGCCATTCTATGATTTCTTGAATGGATTCTGTATTGTGTACTGATATTTCTAGTCAGGCCACTGCAGACTGCGTGTAATAATTTCAGACCTATGATAGACCCGATTTAAAAAAAAAAACAGCAGGATAATATGCTGTCGAATTACGAATATGCAGAAACAAAATTTACAGGTTCGGTACTTTGTAATTTATTACCACTAGGCCGATGCCTCTGCTGGTGGACTGTTAGTCCCCGAGGGTATTCACCAACCCATTAGCAAGTATTTTTGTGCTGGCCGAAAACTGGTTTTATTTGGAAATTTGCAATATCGAAATTTTGGAAAATTTTGTCTAACGAAGTATTTACCTCTTGGACAGCTCTGTCCTTAGCTGATTTTGCTTTCATATTAAGATCTTATTGCTTATTTATTCTCTATCAGTTGTTACACGTGTTTCGGTTTATGAACTTCCACTTATTTTTATTTTATCCACACTGAAGAGATATAAGTTGTCGAAATGCGCATATGAAGAAACAATATTTACAGCTTCGGTATTTTTTAATTTATTATATATTGCAAATTATTTTGCCTTTCCATTTAAATCATATTGGTTTTTTGTTCTCGGTACTGGGTCGATGTCGCTGATGGTGGACTGTTTGTCCCGGAGGTTATTCACCAGCCCTGTAGTCAAAACTTAGGTGCTGACCCGAAAGTCGATCTTATTTGGAAAATAAGTGAGAACCGAACCGTCAATCCAAAACGAATAATCCAAGGAGAATGGCAACATCGGAAACAAAAAAGAAACAGAGACACAACATGAGTACGGCACAGAAAAGAAAAATGAAGACACACACACACACACACACAAAGATGAACAACATGGACCCAATAAAAAAAACATGGGTGAGATTAGGGGCACCGGTAGAGTAAGCATCTCTTGCTTCTTATAAGACACCAACCGTGTTGAACATGTCAAATCCGGTAGGGGAAACAACAATTAAGCTTTAAAAGGAAAAATCTGCTTTCATTTAGGAAACAGATATCCCATAGAAGTCCACAAGATGGTGATATCGACCGTAAAACTTTTGGAGGGATGACTTCAAGTTTTGGGTAACATACCCTTGTTGAAGTAGCCTATTTGTGAGCAACCGAGCTCTATCAAGGAAGTCACTATATCGAACACAGGCTCTTGAATAGCGAATGAGCTTTGAGATGTAAACTCCATATGCCGGCGCTGTTGGGATGTTGCTACAAAGAAAAGGATAGTTTACTATTGGAAAAGTGAAGTAATCGCGTTTGTCGTACAGCTTAGTTTGAAGTCTACCTTGCAATATCTTAATTTTGTAATTAAAAAAACTAAGGAATATCTCCTTCATGCAAAGCCTTGTCTTGAGCTCAATTTGGCTTTTCATTTAAATCATATTGGTTTTTTTGTTCTCTCTCAATTTTTATACATATTTGACTTTACGGTCTTTTAAATGTTTAGGTCTCATCTGCACTGGAGAAACATAGGTTGTCGAAATGGTCATATACAGAAATTAAATTGACAGAAAGTTTGGTATTTAGTTATTTATGGTGCCTCTGCTTGTAAAGTAGTCAGTTCTTCAATAAAGTTGCAATACTTATATAAGGTGTATCTTCTTCTTGCCAGGTCTACTCTTAGCTTATTTTTGCTTTTTATGCAGAC
This sequence comes from Modiolus philippinarum, assembly GCA_002080025.1. Classification (NCBI taxonomy): domain Eukaryota; kingdom Metazoa; phylum Mollusca; class Bivalvia; order Mytilida; family Modiolidae; genus Modiolus; species Modiolus philippinarum. The sequence goes on from MJUU01041010.1 coordinate 36,505, forward strand.
AGTTTAGTTATTTGTTATCTATCAGTTTTTACAAATGTTCATTGTCTTCCAAATGTTTTGATTTGATCTGCAATAAAGACGAAAAGACATAACTAAATTTACAGTTACTTTAGTACTTCGCTATTCACTGCCTATTTTTCTGTTCTGTTTTCTTGTTTTGACATGTCTTTGGAATTTGATATTTGTAATCAATACACCGTTTTAGGTATTGGTCTGCCGTTTTTTCCACGTGAACCATGAAACGTCATATAAGACAGCTTGTTTATAGTTTCATGAATATTTTCTCCGTTGCACATGACGTAAATTGTTCCTCTGACTCAAACTGTCAATTTTCGTCATAGTATATACGCTTTAAAATATTTACTGATTGTTATAGAATTTATTATGTAAATTGTTGACAGTTTATTGAACCCGTTCAAACAGTTGATTTAGGCTCGTTATGGAAATTATAGAAAATATAATTACACGTTAAACCCGTATTTTTTGTCAATGATTTATGTGATTAGCGTTTAATGCATTCATACACCCGAATAAGATGACAATTGTTTTGGTTTGAACTTCTCATCAATGTCAGATTGAATGTTAGTCAAAGAGAGTACATAGAACGTTTCTTATAATTCACGTGGTCATGTAAATGCCAAATATTTCTGAAAGTACGTAAATAATACCCAAATAACATGATAAACAAAAATAAAAAAATAGCAAAGTGACAAAATAAACAGTGTGTTTTTTTTTTAATTTATAAAATTCTCATTATTTCTGATTGAGGGAACCAGCCTTTCATGATTTTTCAAAAATTATCCATAAAGGTTTAGTACTGTTTTCTATAACAGGTTCACTCTTGCATGCATGCTTTTCTAAATACAAAATGTCAGTACACCAAAAAACGGAGGCTATATACGGAAAATCTATAAAAAAAATGGCGATTTAAGAAAGGTCTGTTAGTCTTGTCATATCTTTTGATTCGAAAACGTTCCCGCCAAAATATGGCGTCTGTGGATTTTAACGTTCAAAGATTGTTTGAAGCGAAATATATCGTTGAAAATGTAACTTCCAGGAAGTTAAAATAAAAAAGAAACTTACAGATCCTATGGAGACAAAACCAACAGAACTGAACACGAATCGTTGTCATTCTTCGCTATTATTGTCCCCCGCCATTCGCGAAAGCGGGGGACTATAGAATTCGCCTTTCCGTCATTCCGTCATTCCGGATGTCGTTTCCGGATGATAACTTGAGTATCCCTTGCCCGATTGAAACAAAACTTATATAGATGGAAGGAATAGGGAAGGGCAAGAACCCTATTGATTTTGGGGTCAGTAGGTCAAAGGTCAAGGTCACAATTTCTAAAAATAGAATTTATTGCACCAAAATTTGGTTCGTGTGGGAAATTTTTATTTTTTATCCGATTTCGATGGAATTTTTTCCATTAGATTCCTCTCAATGAATGCTTTCATACAAATGCCAACAGATTCTGGTATCTCTTACCGTTTACAAGATAATTGGGGTCAAAGGTGTTGGGGGTGGGGGTTTCCGGATGACGTTTCCGGATGATAACTTGAGTATCCCTTGCCCGATTGAAACAAAACTTATA
>MJUU01041010.1:38360-115046 GCA_002080025.1 Modiolus philippinarum
GGGGGCGGGGTGGGGGTGCCAAAATTTTTTTTTTATATTTTTCATCGGATTTTGATGGGGTTTTTCGCAAATGCTTCCTCGTGAAAAATGCAATAAAACTCTCCCCAAACATTTTTTTTTCATCTTGTACCGTTTTTCAGGTAAAAGGAACATACAACTCTAAGGCGGGGGACCTTGAGCACTGCTGTATTTTATATAAGCTTTCAGAGCACTCCGCATAACCACGGTTATCCTGGATATATCAGAAGTTGACATGGATATATGAAGTTTTCAAAGTTTCAAAGGCAATACCCTTTGTCAAGTTTTCACACGAAAGTAAAAGGATAAAAATAAACACATTTACTCTTTCAGATTATGTATTCAAAACAGTCATAATTACACAAAGGGGTAAACTAGACCCCAGAAAACAACAGAAACTTGGTCGCTGATATATGCTGCAGAACTTCCATGTTTTCACATGAGCACGTCATGAAAGGTCAAAGGAAGGATAGAATATCGTTACAACCAAAGATTGCTGCATCATTTAAAATTCACGCAATTTCGAGTACTTACGTCAAAAACGTCATCCGGTTACAAAACCCTCAGGGAATAAAACGGTTAAAACTGAAAAAAGTTGTTTTATAAAGCAGCAAATTTTCTGAAAAGAAAACAATGACATGTATGTCGATTTTCTGCGAAACTAGGAGAATTTAAAACATAAGTTCAATCTAATATACAAAATAAAGGATAATGAACAAGTGATAGGGTTTTTGACAGCTGAAGTATTGTGAAATATTATCCCACTCGTCAGAATATTAAGCTCTGGGCTCGTTCGCTAACGGTCAGACGACCATGTGCTACATATTCTGGATAACGGGATAATATGTTTATGTTTTTTGGATTTTGACACCTGTATATTGCAAAACATTATCGCATGAGCAAGAATATAAAGCAGAATGGCAAGTGAGTGCAGCGAACGAGCCCATTAGCTTCATATTAAAGCGAGCGGGATCATATTCTACAACATACCAGGCTTCGAAATTCAGATAATTTTTTGTCTTTTATTTCCTATTTCTATACATTAGTTTATTAGGTTTTGTGTCTATTTCTCCCAAGGTTGCTCAGGAAATAAGGTTCATTTATTACAAAATGGGAAATTTTTGTAGTTATTTTGATGACTGCACAAAATTATTGACGGCTTCCGTTATTGAATTTAGAAATGTTTTGATCAAACCATGTTAGTATCTCGAAATAAAGTCTTTTTTTTTATTTCAGAACATCTGCATTGTTTACATTGGTCTTCCGGTTTCTAGCTCTTTTCTGACGTCACAATGTTTAAAAAATGTGGCTCTGCTGAAGTTACATGTATCAGCGACCTAGTTTCCGTAGTTTTTCTAACGTCTCATTTGTATTTTTGTATATTGGTGACGGTAATTTGTTTACAAAACTGAAAACAGAAAAAAATAGATTCTTCATCTAATTAAGATTTATTTCTTGTGAAGTGGATAAGGAGGGTATTGTTTTTCAAATGTTGGGAGAATTCCTCAATTACCCCGGGTCAACTTCTTGATAAGTTCGGATCAACCGGATATGACTTTTGCGGAAGTGCTGTACAGACTGATATTTGTACATGGAAATAATAATTAACGATACATAACTGTCAAAAGCCCGATAACCACTACAGGTAGTCAAGATCTGATACATGCAAGGTTTAAGATACATTTGTACCTACTGCATATATTTACAGCATTAATGAACTTTCTGTTACACTGTGGTTTTTTATTTAATTAATTGGTGATAATATGCAAGTGTCGTGTAAGTTAATAGAGTTGAAAACTACATTAATTATATAGATCATGGCTTCGAAATAATCTCAACTTGCATTACACAGACTTAATAAAATATACCTCCACCCTACTAAAAAAAAATCAGCATAATTTACTTTTTTGGGTGGATATGGATTGCAGCAACAAAATCATAGAAAAAATATCGAAGTGCTCAGGTTATATTGTACTCATATATGTCATAAAACTCATTATTACTGTTTATTATTTGTTGGAATCACTATCTATATATAAATAGATGTATCAAATATTATTGAAATCGGCTAAAAACAAGTAGTTTACAGGACCAATGTAAAACGAAATATTTGTAGGATATATGGTTATGGTGTTTAGGTAGAATTGTTTATCTCATCTCTCCAAGGGGGTCACTCACTATACATTGGGTGGCGGGGGAGATTATTACAAACGGGGGTGTCTCTTTCATATTTTTTTGCCTACGATGGGTATGTCATTTAGACTTTTCCTCTGAAAGGGTCTATAAAATCCAGTCTCTAATTAGGTTAGTAATGGCTCTGACTTGATACTCATATGTGTTAAGATACATGATACAATGTACTTCCTATGAGGTAGGAGTGTTTGCTCTTTGAAAGCCTCATTGTGACTTCAAGATGAAGAACAACAATAAAAGCATTGTTTCATTTGCCTTATCTTACCATGTATTTATAGCTATTTTGTCCCATAAATCTTTTAGTCCGTATCCCTTTTTTGTTCGTTTATACTAGTAATTTGCTAAGAAAATTATACCATGGAGTTTTAATTGGAACTTAATCATGACAGGTCAGCACCTGTATTGGATTATATTGTATGAATGTATATTAATTTAGGGGTAACACAGTTGATTCGTTACTATCGAGCATATAGTTTATACAGTGATTTTTTTGATAGAGCAGAAACGCGATCACAAAAGCTGCTAAGTCAGTGATTTGATCAGCCTTTGTTACTTTCATCCCTAGGAACCATGAAATCATGGAGAGATATGACAGGTCTGTGTCTTAAATGAAACAGAGATTTTCAACTAGATTTCACGTCTTAACGGATTTGACATAACCGGATTTGACTCAACCCTGGATCGTATAACCTGATAGTGTGACAGGCGCCGCTAGCGGAACAGGACATGCGTACGCTTCCGATTTTCACAGTACGAGTGCTTTAGTTCTTAACGTCGTCTTTTTCTTTCCGTCCATTTTGGCTGTCTAACGTCCTTGTTTTGTCTTAGTTTTTTTCTGTTGCCGTTTTTGCCATGTCTTTGGACTTGATCTTTGTGATCATCACTTCCGTTGTTCCTTCGGTATTCTACTACCCATGTTTCCCAACAACGTATAATCTCAGTTAACAGTAGTCATTTCATGTTTCTTGTCAGGAAAAGAAAAATCATTACTTTGTAAGAGAAAAGACACTAAAATGATATAATTGGAATGTTAAATGACACCTCCTGACAGTATTGGAAATAATTGTGGTATCTGTATTCTTTTACTTAATATATAATACATCTATCTTTAAAGTCTCCTAAAGGTGGAGATTAAAAATTTTCAATTCTAAAATCTGTTTATTATTATTTAATGACTATAATGAAAGATAATATTAATAAACTTTCCTTTCTTAGAAGCTGCAAATTACAATAGTACAGAGGTCCCCTAAAACAACAAAAACAGTCAACTAATAACAGCGGTAGACAACCATACGGACGATCTAAATAACAACGGTCAAGGTGACATGGGACGATATGTATATGTTATCTGGATTTTGACATCTGTATATCGTAAAATATCATCCCGTGAGCCAGATATGAAGCAGAGCCCCAAGCTTCATATTCTGGCGATCGGGATGATATTTTGCAATATTTCAGCTTTCAAAATTCAGATAACTTGTTTATCGTCTTTTATTTCTTATTTCTATACAATAGTTTATTATGTTTTGTGTCAAATTCTCCCAAGGTTGCGGGGAAAATGAGGTTCATTCCTTTTTTTACAAAATGGGACATGTTTTGTAGTCATTTATGACTGCACAATATTTTTGTAGGCTAACATTATTGAATTTAGAAATGTTTTGATCGAACCATGTCAGTAAATCGAAATAAAGTCGGTTTTTTCATTGCAGAACCGCTCCATTGTTTACTTTTGTCTCCCAGTTCCTAGGCACTTTTATGACGTCACAATGCAAACAAAATGGTGGCTCTGCTGACCTAGTTTCCGTATTTTTTCGAACGTCTCGTTTGTATTTTTGTGTATTGATGAAGGTAATTTATTTACAAAATTAAAAACGGAAAATACCATAGATTCTTTATCTAATAAGGATTTATTTCTTGTGAATGGATAAAAAGGATATTGATTGTCAAACGTTGGGAGAACTGCCTTGATAACTCCAGGTCAAACTTTTGATAAGTTCGGGTCAACCGGATACGGCTTTTGCGGAAGTCCTCTGCAGACTGAGATAGGCGCAGGGAAAGACGATAAAAGAAGAAACAGTGTCAGTTGTTGAAAACAATCTCAAACAAAAGAGCAAAGTAAAGTTTTAATACTTCAAATGTCCAGAGACCCCAGTCCACGTAAAGGTAAGTAGGATAGTACTTGACGAATGGGTACTTGTTCCTATTGTTTTCTATTTTTAAATCATATATGATATGTTTTTGTTGTTTTTTTAATAAAATAAATTCTTCGTATCTCTAAAAGAAATATTATTGATGGGAGATTTTGATATCAATTGGCAGCGAAATATATATCTAAAATAATAGTTACTACTGAAAATAAGTAATCAATTGAACACAACTCAAATCTTCGAAAATTGAAGGTCTATGTCACAATCATATTACCAATTTATTATAAAAACAAAATACCGGAGGACTTGTAAATGATGTTTAAGTTTTATTTCAAACACCAACTGTTCCGTTTGAATGTTATCTAAATCTTCAAAGTCACAAAAATCACTATAAGCTATTAACTATAAGTCTGAAGTCAATCGTCTATTTGTAACAGTGTAATTCAAATAAATGTTGCCTCTCCGAGAACATTTCGTTTTATTCTAAGTAAAATCAACATTAATAATTATTACCAAAACGGAAGAAAAAAATCAGAATAGTAATTGTATTGTAAGAATCTTTGAAACAAAAATTTAAATAAAGGAGGTAATTTCAAAATATATTTTACAAAGAAATCACTACGAAAATTTTGATTTTGTGAAATAATTACAAAATAAGATCCGTGACCCCCATTTTTCTTTTTATTTTTAGAAAGTTCAATACAGGGGCTAGCAATATATAAAATTATTCAAAATTCTCATGGATCTCCTTCGAATAATTTTTAAAAAATGATCATTTTCCTAAACATTTCAACTAAAAATCCCCATTTTCGGTGAAAGAATGTGAGCTTATATGGCCCGTGACCCTCTATTTTTATTTACTTTTTTTTTGGAAGTTCCTTTTTTTAACTTAATTTCTGCAAACTATTGAAAAATTCTGATGGATTTTGCTTATACGACCTAAAACATTATGTTTGGCATCTGGTGTTTCAGAATTTTCATGATGTTGAATTTGATTTCAATGTACTGATAAAAGACGTAATCTTTTGATTGCATCGTAAGTATGTTTTATTTTCAAACGTTCATAATGAACATGCTAATATTAAAAACAAAAACGTCAACTCATATAAAAAAGTCCTATTGTCAACATAGCATGAACAAATAATTACACAAATATAATATGCTATATCAAGGAGTAAAATGCGAACGATCTTCTCCTATATGGAAATCATACCTACAACGCACAAGGTATTGTACATTCCCTAATTTATAGTTTTCCCGTACTTGGTGAAAAACTTCATCTGAAAAATTTTAATTCTAGTAAGCTTCAAACAAACTGCACTTGTTAAACTAAGATAGCAGTAGCTCAAGAATTGCAAATTACACTTACACCCAAGTTTAGCAGCTGGCCTCGACAAATTAAGCCGATAAACTAAAGCTAAATTGGACATTTTTTTATATATTTAAATTAAAGTATTACGCGTTGTAAGCAAACGAAAAAAAAACTAAAAATCAAATCCACGAAACGAGACTCTGTCAAAAAATAAACTATTATAAGCCATCTCTTATGTGTAAATTATTTGAAAAACATATTTCCTTTCACTTATACCAAATAAGTGTTTATACATCCTAGTTGGCGTTAAAACAAGGTAATACTTGTCAAACTAAACTCCCTTAAATGCTTTATAAATGGCTTGAATATCTAGGCAATTGCGAAGGAAATCGGAACATTTCGATTTATTTCAGCAAAGCTTTGTGCTTTGATAATCACACCCTTCACAGTCAATAAAGAAGAAGTAGTCTGCAAGACAAAAAATGTGAGATTGACAGAAAAACGTTCACATCAAATAAACTTTATTTATAGGAAATAAGAAAGTCATTTTGCTAAAATAAAATCTGACAAAAACATTCATTGGTAGATATGGTGTTACTCATGGCTCAATTACTATAAAATACATAAAAGATGTTTTAGTCTGTATCTAAAGAGTTGAGTATACATTTATTTAGCGGATTTAGCCTAAACATCTTGACATATTTGATGATTAAATAGGTTATGAGCCACATGATGGTATATTTTATACTTGACTATTTATTTAGGTAAATTTGGGTAATAACACAATTATCGAACAAAGTAATTAATGTTAATCAAAGTCTTGTGTGATAACAACAGCTGTTCCTCTGTTTTGCAATGTTTTTTTTTCATGATTGATTTTCGATTTTTACTTTAAGATATTTGTTTGCCGGTAAGACTAGGTGAAGATTGGCTCAAATAGAAAACTTATAGAACTACCTGACTATATATCAAGATTCAATAAAAACAAAATTGAAGCGCCAGTGTCATAAATATTTTTACATTTAAATCGATGGAAACCTTGAATGAAAATAGTAAGTTTGTTCTCCGAAAATGTTTAGTTATTTCATAACTCTTAAGTTTGTGGTAAATACTTATTACTACTGTGGACAGAATTGGTGCTGAAATTTAATGGAATTACTGAACTCCAGAAATGAACTTACAAAATAATACTTTCAAATGGCAAACTACCTTGAATCAAAATAGAAAGTTTATTCTCCAAAAATATTTAGTTATTTCATAACTCTTAAGTTTGTGGTAAATACTGATTACTACTGTGGACAGAATTGGTTCTGAAATTTAGTGGAATTACTGAACTCCAGAAATGAACTTACAAAATAATACTTTCAAATGGCAAACTACCTCATCAAATTTACGTTGTATTCTTTAAAAAGTAGCTTTTTATTAAACGAATGAATATCAAATGTGTTTGTTCATATATAAAGTAATAAAAGGTCATATTCCAGAATCCAAATTCTACAATCTGTTAAAAAATTCAAAACTATAATTGAATTACCTGAAAAACTGTCGATTACGTTCTAAACTATGCCAGCTACTTTTTTTATGATTTTTATCTTTATTCGGCAGTTGAAATATTAAACGGAAAAACAGTACAATCAAATTGCGAAAATAAAGCTTTATATGTTACAGTAAATAGGTGAAATCAGAGGTTACCGGTAATTACTAACCAAACTAGTACATACATGTAATTACTAGCCAAATTAGGAATTACATGTATTTACTTATTGTTTCAGTGATTATACACGTAATCACTGAATTTTCGTGTCGTTTTTACAGCTATTTACTTACATTAAAAAACACACAAGGATGATGTTAGGATTGAGAAAATTATAGTGAAATACAAATAAACGTAAAGTATTAAATTGTTCAATTTGATTTGAGTAAATTTCCATTTGAAATACTTATAACCTGTGTTTAAAATAAATTTCAATTTACTGTTTTATTCAAAGATCGATTATCGATATTGCAAGAAATAATGCAGAAGACGAACAGATGAGTAAATCTCCACAGTAAGATTCCACTTTACTAAAATCACGAAACTAGGTAAATTTTATTTTGTTGCTTTACTTAAGGAACCAGTATATGAATAAACTGTAGAGTTATGTCAGGGTTGTACATTCTTCAGTAAGCACGGCAATTCGGACCAACTCGGCTTATGTAGACTGGACAGGTAGGTATGTTCGATACCTTTAATTTCGTTTGAACAGCGAGCACTGCAATATGGACCAATTTCTTGAACTTTCTAAAGTGCGAAATACATGGCAGCTAATATGTTACACCTTTAGGTTATTATCCCTTGATCAATGCTCAAATTTCAAAAGCTGTTCCATAGAGGATACCCTTAATTATAAAAATGGAATTCGGACCAACTTGGCTAATTTCTGCTGAACATTGTTTGGGGTATCGCAATAGTAGACATTAGATAGGTAGTTGTGTAAATTACCTTTTATGCCTTTCAAAATTGTATCAATCGTCATTTAACCCTTTTTTATTTTGCTTTTTTTTTTGTTTTTTGTTTTTGTTTGTCTGCAAAATGATCGACCAAAGCACTAAGCTTAGCTTTTTTCCTGTCACTTTAATTATTTCACTTCAGCTGTTGTAACTGTCGTCCCTTCCGAAATTCTATGGTAACATAGATAGATATGAATTGTCAGTGTCACAAATGAAAACTGACATTTTCAGCTAGATTCACGTCTTTCCGGATTTGACATTAGCGGTTTTGACATTAGCCTGGATTGACCAACTGACAGTGTGACGAGTGCTGTATACAGAATAGGACATGCTTACCCTTCCGGACTAGCTGGTGTCGCTTTCGATTTTATGGGAGTTCACACTGTCAGTGCTTCAGTTTTTTGTGATGTCTTGTTAAATTTTAGTTTTGTCTTCGTCAGTGATGTTTGTGATACTGATTTGTCCTGGTCCATGTTTGAATACTAACTTTATTACAAGAGCTTTTCAAAATTTCACCTTGGTACTGTTTGAGGGTTAGAGAAGTAACACGTACCATGATTCTCAGTTGGTTTTGTCTCAGGGTTAGAAAATGACAATAACCGACCAGTAACCTAACAGATCTTTCAAAACATATGCCTCACTGACCGTGTGACGGGTGCTGTATACAGAGCAGGACATGCTTACCCTCCGGACCACCTGATGTGTCACTCTGTTTTTTTTTAGAGTTCACACTGTTGGTGTTGTAGTTTTTTGTGTTGTATATGTAGTGTTCGTTTGTTTTGTTGGCATGTATTGTCTTTGGTCTTTCGTCTTCTGATACTCTTGCTTTTGCCTTGTCTCTGGATTTTGATTTTTGTAATCTTGTGCTTTGTTCCTTCGGTATTCTATTGCCTTTGTTTTACACAGCAATGTCAAATAACATAGCCATTAAATAATGTTATTTATCAGTGATCTTCTAATCTGATATTCATTACTTTTTATTTTCTGATCATTTGTCCAACTGTATTTGATGGTTAGTAAATAGGAGTAAAATACATTTAAAAATTAGTTATTACAGGTAATTACTAGGCTATTTCAGGAATTACATGTATTTACTAAGTGCCTCAGGAATTACATGTAATTCCTAAATTTTAGAAATTACATATGATCACTTATAACACCTATTTACTGTAACATATACACAGCATATAGCCAGACTTACCATTTTGAAAGGAATATGGTACAACAAAATAATCACAACAAAATGATGGTTTAGATGGTTCAGATATAGGACACCAAAGAGAGAATCGTTTATCTCGTGGAATATCTCATTCTAGTTATTCATTTTGGGTGGCACAACCGTATAATATGGCAGAATCAGGGGTAATTTACTAATTTGCAGAGCGGCCATCTTGTAACCCTTGCTTGTCGGCCATGTTTAGTTGAAATGCATAGGGGAGATATTGACATTTTGCAAAATTATCTTATAATACACTTCAGAACATATTTGTCCGCATCTAGCAAGATTCTGCACATTGCTTACATCTATTCTATACATGAATACTTTTCTGTAATAATGAAAATTTCCGGCCAATTAAGTTTGAAATTCGAAGCGGGATCATGACATTTTGACTGTAGAAACCATTGTAAAACTGCTGAGTAAGCATCTATGACAGAAAAATACACACCAAAGATAAATATGTAGCAAATTTGTCCGCATATGACTGTGAAATATAACTCACAAAGATTCATAAACAATTTTCCTTTTTAAATTTTCTCAAGAGAATTCGCGGCCAAATTAAATTGAAAATGTGTAATTCTAAGCTTTCCAACGACGGGAAATCCTCCTACATACTGATTTTAACCACAATTTCTTTGTTTTAAAATTCCCACAACAAAAACTTTTCATTACCGAAGATAACATTTATACAGTACTTTTATAAAAAAGACGGGGGTAGTATGAAAGTAATCCGGAACACTGAGATGTACTTTCGAATCTAAACTTTAATAAAGGGAAGTAATTCACCAAAAAGGGGCGTGGTCACGTGATTTTATCTCATGAATAAAATACCCCCGATTCTTCCTTATGTGTTGTTACTAAGTCATGAAAACATACCATGTTTTCGGGACAGACAACTTTCTCGATGGTCATGAAGAACTTTGCGAACTGCCCACGACAGCAATTTAAAGTCATTTCAATCAAACTGTAGGTTTCCAAATCAGGACACACTCCAAATTTCTCTTTAACTTAATAACAATATATTGCTCACATCTGTCACAAATTCTTATGAACAACAACACAAAAAAAATAATATACATATTGCCCTTTGTTATAGATGTTAGGGAAGATTAGCACTTGAGGTGAAAAAGTATCAACCGACACGAAGTGGAGGACAGAGAGTGTTAATCGTACTAACATCTTCATTCAAGGGCATATGTTTTCTTAATTATACTGAATGCTGAGTTGATCAAGTGTCAAAGAACAATAATAGTTAAAAAAAAGATAACGCATGTCACATCTTTGTTTTAATATTCTATTTCAAAAGAGAATAGTAATCGGTAAAATATCCGTTGCTAATATTATCACACGTTTCCAAGGGTGGGTAGGGCTAACGAAAGATTAGTAAAAGCTAACAATTACCGCTTTTCCAATAAAATTGATAGAAAATAAAATTTTGAATAAAGTATAATAACAATAAAATATAGACATAATTTATAATTTCATCCCTCAAGAAATTCTATGGCCGTCACCATAACATCATCGAAAGATATGACGTGTCAGTATCCCAAATGACAGTGGACATTTTCAGCTAGATTCACGTCTTCCCGGATTTGACTACCGACTTTTACATTTTCCTGGATTGAACCACTCAAAGTGTGACGGGTGCTGTTAACGGAGCAGGACATGCTTACCCTTCCGGAGCACCTGATGTAACTCTCACTTTCACTGGAGTTCACACTGTGAGTGATTTGTTTTGAATGTTGTGATTACTATTTCCGTGCTTTGTATCTGTCTAACGTCATTTTTTGTGTTTAACGTCACTGTTTTTTGTGTTCTCGTTTTCGCCATGCCTTTGGAATTCGATTTTTGTAAATTTCACTCATTTGTTCCTTCGGTATTCTACTGCCGTTGTTTTATTACGCATTGTTAGTACCCTTTACACGGCACTTGGGTTTCTTTCCCAGGAGGGGGTCCAACAAAAATGATCATGATTATTGGGTTATTTTTGCTCAGATTTACAACAAAAGGGTGTTCTAACACATGGAACACAGCTAGATCCTGAGTACCTTGCACAAAACACCATCGTAGTCGTTAAGTACCTCTTGACGTTTATCCAATCATTAACAAATTATCAAAATTCAATGTGGTTGCATGTATAAGTAACAATAATCGTGTGATATATGATATTTCATATGATGATATTTTCTAATTAGATTTTTTATCACAGAAGACAATTGACCCGGAATATGGCTAGACACATATATAACGTCATTGTACTTAGTAGCACAGTAAAATTGTTATGGATGGTAAGAGTAATGTAATCAACAGCGTATGAGAAATATATCTAGTCATCAGTTTATATGACATAAGTAGCAAAATTATATGTTTTTTAAAGAAAAAGAAATTATTACGGAAATACATTGCAGTATGAAAGGCATTTTAATATATTAATTGAACATGAATTGAAGTAAAAATAATTGTTTCCCGACCACTTTGATGTCCACGTCACGCCTTCAAACAATTTCAAAGCCTACACACAGATATTAGGTTGGCATTGCGTCGTCGTATGGCGTTTCACAATTAGTTTTTTGTGCATATATGTAGGATCAGATAGAAAAGTACCGCTGTAATTGATTAAACATCTTTTTGTACAAATCATAACAAAGATGCCAAATGTCATATAGCGGGTAAATTTTTTGAAAAAACTATGCATTCGCGAGGTTTATGGTAGCGGAGGAAAGTCAACAAAGTAGGATCTCTACGTTATTATAGATATTTAACATTTAGACACTTCAATTTGCGAAACTTAATATCTGCTCAAGATAAATAATCTGTTTAGCGAACTAACCACGAAATTTCACAACCGATAAAATTACCGGTTTTACGGTAGTGTATATTTCATAAGCTGCTTTCTAAGCCGACCCTACCCGAAACTTAATCAGATTTCCGATTTCTGGTTTCTGTAAAATGGTAAAGATGCGTCAATCGCAACAACATAATCAAACTTAGCTATGCTAATTCGCTTCATATGTTGTATTTTAGGTGTACTCAAATATCTGGATGTCTAAAAATAAATCGTTACGACAAACGTTATGATTTCGACTTTCCAGTAGTAAACTTCCCGTTTTGAACAGAGTATTCTCATTCCTATTGCATATAACAACAACATCTAATTCGATATTAATCTGCTTGCAGTCTATACAGTAATAGGTTTTCTATAGAGCGAATTAACTATTTCAAAAACTTAGGTTACCTTCAATCAATACTGCTGAAATCGTTACTACAGAAGTTTACAGTTGTCTACATGATTTGAAAGATCATTACAATGTTTCCATTTCTCAAATAATTTTTATATATATCGTTAATAAGAAGACCCAGAGTTTTTTTACCATATTTAGAAACAACGACTATGGCTCAACACGGGATTTTTCATTGGCATTGTGACTAATGCCATGCGTGGAGCAGTTCATGCTTACTCTTCCGGAGCACATAATAATACCTCCAGTTTTTTGTGCTGGTATTTTTGTTCTTCTCTTGAAAATATTTGATAACTTGTTTTATCTGTGTTCTGTTGTATTGCTTTATTTAGGGATACAGGCAGTACATTGTTTTCCTTCTTCGTGGTCCGATGTATTGACAAATGGGAAAACAGACACTGTCAGACACCTACTTTAAGAGACTTAACATATTAAACGGACATTTGCTTCCGTGGTGTTTAATTATTTTTTTATTGAGTCTTTTATAATACATTTCTTAAGTTACAGATATGTAGATATTGGATATAACGCTGATGCAGGAAGTTAACCATCTTATTCATGACTTATGTATCATAAGAATCGTGTTCTTCAATAGCAAAAAAAGACAAAGGACGCTGCTTACGTCACTGATCACGCTATGCTGTTGTAATACGAATTGAAGTGGTACGTATGGAAAGCGCGAACTACAAAAAATAGAATAACTCAATTTAAGTTACTAAAACTTAGTTTTTCTCTACTTAAATTCAATTTAAGTTACTAAATTCGAATTAACGCTACTTAAAATGAGTTTAAGTAATTTTTGTCGTTCCCGCGCTGTTAACGCTAGTTAAAACACCGAAAATGTATTAACAAAACGTAATGATAATTAGTTGCTTAATTCATATTAATGTTACTTAATAACCGTTTTTTATTGAATTGAATTTAAGAAGAGAAAAACTTTGTTTTAGTAACTAAAATTGAGTTTTTTCTATTTTTTGTGGTTCGCGCGTGCATTTACTTAAGCAGCGTTTTCCACTAAATTAGAGTTAATAGCCGAAGTAGTGTTTAAAATAACCATTTTGTTTGGTTGAAGGTTTGGTTAAGATTTAGCAATGTAGAAGAATGTTTTTATGTTTTGTATTTTTTTTTCTATTTTCCATCCGAATTTGGATCTATGAAATGCCTAATAATCTATAAGATTTTCATATTTTTTCTGTCGATTGCTTTTTTAAAGATCTTGCAGAAAAACATTTTATATGGTTTTAAAAAGTGTCAGCAATGCCATATGTGTAACGCTATTGAAAATAAATATCGATAAAAAATTAATACCCTGTAAAAAGGTAGAAAATCTGGAATTTCGATCGAAAGGGTCTATTAAGATACCTTAATTAACAATTTCGTACGAGTCTGTTGAAAATGACATATTTATGACCCTTATTAATTATCTCTATTTCGATCTTGCCGACCAAATTTACCTGTTCAGGTGTGTGATGTAACGGCGAACACTCCTTCGAAAGGATATAATATAGTAAAATAGCAAAAAAAAAAAAGAATATTTTGTAATTTTTACATGAGATTAAATCCGACACTAAAGCTCCTATCCTACTTTTTCAAATTTTCTACAGAAATTCATGTAATTTGCAACATATGGAACTCTTTGGAAAAGGATATGCTAAATTAGATTTTTTGATTAAAAATAACATTTAAAGTTTTACATTCAACTGTAGACTATTTTTTGCAAATATTACTTATGAACACAAATTAATGTAATAATTAAATCTCGACATTTACGAATTGCTTTGAAAAAAAAAAACAAAACAAACAAAAAACAAGGATAAACAAAAACAAAATAATGAAATTTGTACTTTGAAACACGTTGAACATCGACTGTTAAAACTGTATTTTATTTTATATAAATTGAATTTTCGGTACAAGGTCAAAACGATAGACACACAACATAACAGTCAGCCAATCAAAACGATTGTCTCAAACAGAACTTGGGATATTAACTCTAATTAAGTGGAAGATTCTACTTAAGTAGAGTTATGCGCGCGGGAACCACAAAAAATAAGAAAAACTCAATTTAAGTTACTAAAACTTAGTTTTTCTCTACTTGAATTCAATTTTAGTAACTTAAGGATGTAGTAAGGTGAAATTAAATAAATCTACGATTTTAAATTGATACCACAAATTGAAAGAGCATTGGTGAAGGAATAAAATCAGCTAAAAATATTGATAGGTCATGGACCTTATTTTCAAGATATTTCACATTTAAAAAAAATGGAGGGAAAAACTCTCTTGGACTTTTACCTTAGTATAACATGGAAACGTTATTGATTCCTTTCACAGAGAAGGAAAATCTACAATCTAGTGAAATCTTGGTTACTGACTTTAAAATGACCTACTGAAGACTTTGATGACTAGAAAATTGGGTGTAATGGGGCAAAATATATTACATAGTAATAATGGGTAAAATCCGAGAAATCCGAATGACATTTGGGAATTTCAAAAACCTCACCTTACTACATCCTTAATGTGAATTAAACTGAATTTATGTTGTTCGGGCGCACTTAATGATAGTTGAATTGCCATTTTCTCTACTTAATTCGTTTTTCTCACATTAACAGCAAATATCTCTATTTAAGTGCTTAATGAATTTAAGTAGTGTTTATTCGAATTTAGTAACTTAAATTAAATTTAAGTAGAGAAAAACTAGGTTTAAGTAACTTAAATTGAATTTTTCTTTTTTTTTTTTGTGGTTCGCGCTTGCCATAGGTACGGCTATTATGGCTCATCTGCAATCAGGTGCTGTAAAATACGTTCTAATAAGGTTTTCTTTCTGATAGGGTGCTGTATGGACATCGTGAGTAACTTCGTCGTCCTTCACTACTTGTGTTCTTATATATTTTAAACGCATTTATATATCCGATTTTCCTATACTAGTAATGTTGATGTTTATCTGCATTGAAGGCATCGGTTGTAGGAATGGTCATTTGCAGTATTTGTTACATTATTGATGAAAATAATGTAAATAATTTCGAAAACTCCCCATAGAATAAAATACGAAAATACTGGCCAAAAGAAAAATAAGCGTTGAGGTGTTTCGAAAATGAGGCCAAGGTAAGTTGAAATAGTGAGAGAGATTACTGAAAAAACATATACATCATAAAATTGTCATATTGACAAATCGCAGCCTGAACGATAAAATTTTGTCCGCGTGCTTCTGGACAGTACTGAAAATACCCTTTCTTATATTATTTTGGGGAGAAATCTAAAAATTGCATTATTTCGTCAATGGACATTACATCAAGTGCCAAAAATATTCCTCCTCTAATGTTTCGGGAACAAATATACATAATTTGAGAATTGCTGGACTGACATGCGTTTTCTCTTATGATTTTTTGTGACAATATAAATAACTGGATTATTTTGGGCATTTACATCATATTCAATACTGAAAATATTCCTTTCTTATCGTTTTCGCGGAAAAGAATACAAAACAGGAATATCTCAGAAATAGACATTACATCAAATATTTACAATATTCCTCTTTTTTATGTTTCGGGGAAAATATGCATTATTATTGTCTTGCCACCATTTTCATATCAAAGTATTAATGTTTATCCTTATTTATTCATTAGGAGAAAAAACTAAGTGTTTAGACATTAACATCATATCGAAAACGGAGAATCTCTGTTTACTGTATAAATGTTCTAATGAATAATATGAATAATCTTAGAATTCATATCAAATACTGAAATTATCCCTTTTCTTATATGATTATTAAGGTAGTAGGGGTGTCTTGGTTTCTGACATAAGAACTTTTTAAAGTTTGTACAATGAAACTTTGAGCAATATGCAATAAAAATATGCAAAAAAAAAAAAAAATTGAGGGTCAAGGATATGTCAAAAAAGATACAGAGTTCTGAAGATTGATCAAATTTGGTGTTTTGCAATATATTTACAATATAATTATATGGGAAATAGCCCTGTACCACAATTCAAAGGCATATTTATTTCTATAAGCACACATACAATTTTTTCCTAACTTTGCATATTTATTGGTACGATATAAAACTTAAGTTTAAAAACATAAACAAGATATGTCACGGACCTTTTGAAAAAAAATATTTCATGAAACATGAAAAATTTGTTAGTTTTTCAAGAAAAGGGAGATTAAAGTAATTTGGGAACCCAAAATAAAAAAAAAACCTAATAAATGTGTTTTGTTAACATGCTTTTGACAAATTTACAAAAGAAATTGGATCAACTACCTTACTTTTTAACAAACATATAAAATTCGACCCATTCCATGGTGTTTCATTAAAGAATGATCTCCATTCGATAAAACTTTTTGAATTTTTGGCAAATATGTAATATTATTCGAACAAACTTGATACATATTGTTCATTTTCATTTAAATTATTGTATTAAAGACATACAAAATCATTTAGACAACATTCTCATTGAATTATTGAATTTTTGCTTAGATGCGCAAAAAAGATTCTCAGTTTTAGACACCCCAACTGCTTTAAAAAGAAAATACTTCTGCTGTAGGCTTTTAGTTCAGATGACCTGTTTTACCAACAAAATACATGTAAGCTTCTTAACTAACCACAGATTAGCATGAGCACTCATTCACTCATCTTTCCAAATTAAGTTTTGCTTCACTCTTTCCTTTAATGAAAATATTGGTCTATATCCGTACGAGTTTTATTCGAATACCTATTATACTTTAGGGAAACGGGGTATAGAAAGAAGAGGTTTGGTACCCACATAAAACTATTTAACCATACTGCTGGTTTTTTTCTTGTGTCTGTAGGAATGACAACAAGAAACACCTGCAATGGCTGAAAGACACAGTTACATGCCATAATGTACCAAGGAACTACACAAGAAAAACCACAAATAAAACAAAAGACAAACGTAAACAACAATAAGAACTCGGGACAGCAAGTCCAACTGTCCTATTTTTGTTTACATTTACATTTTTCTTTCAGTTTGTTTTTCTTGTGCAGTTGTTTTGATTATAGTTGCACGCGATTTAATCAAAGTCATTATAGATGTTTCCTGTCATCTTTTCAGATTTAGTTGGCGTATTACTGGTAAATACTTCATTTCAAAAACTGACAATATCTGTTTTCTAACTGACATGTTTAAGGGGGAAATGTAGACTTTTAGCAATGCAAGCTTTGTTCATTTGTCTGTTTTTACCATATATTTGTAGAGACTTTGTCTCATGCACATTTACTCCATATCCTTTCATTTACCATATTGCATTCGTGAAAATAATCCTTTTTATATCATTTTAAGAAAAAATATATAATTAGAGTATTGTAGGCATAGACATAATATTAAGCATTATGACAATAATCAATTTTTCTCAAATGTTAGAGTACTTAACTTGATACTGTAGACAATTAAAATCAATAGCAAAAACTGAACCTATCCCATTTAATATATGGTTTGGATATCATGCAAAATTCAAAATATAATCATTTCCTCATACAACATACTTTTAGAGGGATTAATAGATTTCAAAATGAATACCAAAGAACACTAAAAATCATAAATCCATAATACATGGCAATATAAGGATCGCACAGAGAGAGGTCACATAAATAACCTGGACGGAACAAACAAAACATTACAAATAGGCCACAAAAAGTAAAGTATTAACAGTGTTGAACCCCTTAAACAGGAGTGTCATCAGGAAGTCCGGAATGATGAGCGACATCTGCTTTATATAGGGCACCTGTCACACTGTGAGTTAAAATTCAGGTGTTATTCTAAATTCAGCATGTGTCAAATAAGTAATAGCTCGTAGATATATTGAAAAATGTCCATCTGCATCTAGAAACATTGTAAAGATCCGTCATATCGTGATGACGACCATAAAATGTTTTAGTGAAAAATAGTTACAGTGATTGAACTTAACCCTGACGAAGTAGTTTTTTCAGATAGTAATTTCTCTCTTTTTACGAAATTGCCGTTCACATTTCATGTACGACAGTGCCGTTTGGGCTGTGAAATGTAAATTCCATAAATTGGAGATCGATGTGCTTATGTTACTACTAACAATGGAAAGTTCATATTTTGAAAGTTAAAAGCTTCACGTTTGTCATCAAGTTTGATTCTCGAGTTGTCAGTATGAAGGTAAAAGTCCAGGATATATGATTTTTCTATTTTTATAAAAACTACATAATTCGTTTCCTAATATTTTGGGTGAAGAATAAATATTTTTTTTTGTATTGCAGGCATTTATTGTTTATTGTGAAGTCCGAAAATATTTCTTTTCTCGGGTTCTTGAAGAAAGTAGATATAATTGTAGTATTTTTGGCAATGACATTATATGTCTATGTATAGATTCTCTCTCTCTCTCTCTCTCGTTTTATTTTTATTTTATTTCATTCTATTTATTTTTTATTATTTTTGTTTGTTATCATTGTTATTTTTATTATTATTTGATTCGCTTTGTTTTTTTTTTTTGTTTATTAATTTGAATATTTTATTGAGTATTGCTGGCATATAAACATCAAATATTATATTGGAAAAATATACTTACTATAGGTTAAGAGCGTTTGCTCTTTGTTGAAGGCCTCACGGTGACTTCAAGATGTAGAACATCAATGAAAGCGTTGTTCCATTTGCTTAATCTTATCATATATTTATATGGATCTTGTTCCATGTAGATATACTCCATATCCCTTTATTTGTTTATCAAGTGATTTGCTTCATATCAAATATTGAAACTGTATTTGAAGCTTGTAATTTTATGAATCTAAAGTAGAAACACAAAATCGACTGTCAATGTAAGTGTAAGAAATTGTATACTTATATACAAATGTAGCATAGCGATAAGGACATAACATGGATTTGTAGATTTGTCCAAGGACTCAGTCCGACCCAGTATACTCTCATCAAGTCTTGATTGATCTTACCATACATCAGTTGTTTTATTATTCATTGACATTAGTCTTGTCTTTATTACCACCAAGTGTTCGGTGTTTTGCATATTAATAATGTTATAAACCTGATGTTTCCAAATATAGAACCTTGTGTGCTATTTATGGAAATACCAGATTTAAAGCACATTTACAGAACTTCATGTGACATGTAATAAACCAATCACATCGCACACATAATAAAGTAATAAAAGCTCAAAGATGAGCAGTTCATGCGATAGTGGAAGTGAACCAATATCGGAGACAATGTTCATTGGACAAACACTTCTACATAGCAGGGTTCAACAATGGAGTAGGCAAATACTTGAATTCCTTTTTTCACATTATATAAAATTAACTTTACACATAATTACATGAATATTCAATCAAACAAGCTGACTGGATGACCAACAAAATCAAACAATTAGAGATGATGGAAATATCACCGTAATGGTTGATAAGCAAATAGGAAATGAACATCTCAAAAAATAAAGTTCCTGCATCAGAACTAGTTATTTAGCGGTATGTTTCCTGTTCAAGTCCCATCTGTTACACTAGAAATAAACTGTGGAGTTTGGAGTGTCCGCCCTCAATTAAGTGTCCCATCACATTACTTATCTCCTCGAAAACATAATGAGAGTTATTTAAGAAATGATTCATGCCAGGTATTTGGTTATTGGGAATTTAACCATGGGCTGGGCCGTTATATTCGAATTTAACCCAGATCGTTAGCGAGGGGTTAAATTTACGAATATAAACGTCAAGCCATGGTTAAATGACGGTAACCATATACCTGCAATGAATTATGAGAGAAAATCGAATTTTCCATTCTGAAGCGACCTTAGAGAACGCGGATTTCTCGCCTCCATTGCTGTCTGTGTCAAGTTCAAAATTCAAATCCAAAGCAAAAAATACATATTCACGTGTCTGGATGCGATGATTTAGTTGAAAACTCTTCTTAACCTTCCTTTCCTTCATAAACTAAGACGAACGAAATTAAAAACATTATTGTTTTTTATCTCGTTTTCCAATATTCCAATATTCCGATCATGACCATTTGCACATGTTGGAAAGATATGGCTATCGAGTATTATACTGGTTGTCGATTAACTAGACCCATGTTAGAATAATAAATTAAGAATGATAATACTGTTGACCGTGGGGGAACTTTAAAAAGCAAAATTATCTGTTGAAACTGATCTTTTTCGTAGCTATGGGACAAGATTTCGGTTTCCTCTCTGTACCGATTCCGATATTTTTCACTTCCGCCGGATGCATTGTCTACCCTCTTTCGGTGCCTCTTTTGTCTTATCGACAGTACTGGGATATTCATTAACAACCCTTATTTTGTTAAATTTTCCATGTAATCAGACATACAGTTCTCAATCAGCAAATCAAATCGTTATAATTAGATATACTTTAGTATCAGCAAGAAAATTAGACTGATCGAAAAGGATCTAAAACATATGCTGTACCGTCAACAGTCCTAATTACACCACCCTCATTAGTAATTACCTGGCTTGATTATAGTCGCCTAATGATCTTGGTAATTTTACTCTTTACAATTATGTAGATAACGCTTCTATCTTTCTTCAAAATCAGTAATCAAATTTTCCTGACGCATAGAATGATATAAATAATAGATCGCAAGGATACAATTGTCTCTCCTATCAATTTTAATCATACATATACTAATGGTTATCGGGACATTTTCTTTTACCTTTTTAGCAATAAAAAGATTTTAATATCATAATTGTGCTCGCCGAACGATGTGACATCCCATATTAGGCATTTTTTCCACTTTTTGAGTTATAATTTGACAAACAGAAATTAACGACTCCGATACTGACTGAATATTGCTCAATGTTAATTTCTTAATAATTTCAAGTTAACTGCAATATTTGACAGTTTAATTAGACTTCATGGTAAAAATAATTAAATTTTATGGTTTGGTTATACGAACATGTTCACGCTGTAATATTTTATCAGCATTAATAGATTTTTCATTCTGTCATCTTCAATAATAAAAAAAAACTTCACAGCAACCAAAGTATTTCTTTAATTAAATACTTCCTCCTTTTTGAAAGCATATGGAAAAGTATTCTTTTATGTACTTGAGATATTTATATGACTTTGTACATACACATTTATAATGTACTTTCTGCAAATCGGTGTGGCAAATATTTCCTTGAATTATTTTTTTAAATTATTACACGTTTCTGTGAATTGTTACTGTTATTTCGTTATTCCAAATTGCAGTTTCGACAACTTATGTGTCCTCAGTCCAGATCAGATGAAAGCAAGTGAGAGCCAAACTATTAATTAAACGAACAATTCAGGGACAACGGCAACATCGGAAACACCTAGAAACAAGGACACCTTATGAGTACGGGACAGAAAAGCAAACATGAAGACATTCACATACAGATGAAAACATCATATATTTGGAAGGCCATAAACCGAATAATGAATAAAAACTGATAGAGAACAAATAATTAAACAAAGATAGAGCTTTGTAGGAAGGTGATATTCTCTAATGTTTTTTTTTAATGTACAATATTGCTAGTTTTCAAAAAAAGGAGTTAACGCAATTGTCTTGTTTTTTCAATAAACATATATCTGTATTGCACATTTCTTGCTGCCTAACAAATTACACGGGTTACAGCTTATTTTCTTGTTCTTTTTTTATATATGTTAGATGAATATTATTTTTCTGTCAAAGCTTTTCTAATACTTTTTCTGACCTTATGTTATTCACCTGTCCAATTATATACTAACTTTCTAGAAAATGGGCTAAATAAGTATAGTATAAGCTTATTTTTTCTTTAATTCCGCAAGGTATACCGACATTTCGAATTTGAAAATGCCGATTTTAATTTTTTCCTAAATTGATTCAATTACAGTGTGACGGATGCTGCTAACAGAGCAGGCTAGCGTTTCTCGAAGCAGTCGTAAGTTACGACAATCTTATCTATTTACGATCAAATTACGACTGGGCTTAAGTTCAAACTGCGACTGTTTCTCGAAACCATCTTAGCGCAATCGTATATCGATCTTAAGTTGCGTGTATTTTCTAGTCTTAGATTGCACTTAAGAATTGGAGATCTTTATACTTGGAGGTAAGAAAGTAGACGACAAGTGCTTGCAACCCGCCTCTTCCCAAAAAATATAATGTTTTGCTTGTTGCAAATTTGAAGGAAAACTTTTCCATGGTTCAAACATAATCAAGATATCCAGTCACATTAAAAAGATATAAACAACATTTATAATTTAATTTTTTATTGTTTGTTATTTCTATATTTTATTCACCTATATTAGTTATATTTTTGGAAGCCAGGTTCATCGTGCGCATTATTTTAAATTTGTTTTTGATATTTAGTTATTCTTTCCTGTCAATATCAGTAATCGTGATAGATTTTGAGACGTTTCGGCCCTAAAACGCATCGGCCATATGAAATTTCGGAAATGTGTAATTTCGGACTTGCTGTTTGCTGTTTTCCTGTTTTTGTAATTGGACGTTCGGACCTGTCATGAGTATGTGCTAGAAACTAGAAAGTATTACAATTCCGTAAAACTTTCTGAATGAAAAAAAATAGCCAATTACTTATTGTGAACCGATTTCGACGTAAGCGGGGCTCTGATAAACTATAATAAGATACTCTACTTGAGAGGTTTGGTTTATAACACATCGACATTCATGTACAACGACAATGACAAATATTTACTGAACCAAGTATAATTCTGACAAAAACTGGCTGTCGTGTGTTTTTATGAAATAAATACAATGTACACGCATTCATTTTGGAATGATTTTGATTGATTTAATGAAGGTGGCGTATAGTGCACGTCCAAGACAGACCTGTCAAGTCTCACACTTTCGGCGTGAGAGTCACGCTTTCCAACACCAAATCACGCTCTGACGCTCACTCCTTTCAATGTCACGCTTTTTTAATTTCCGAGAAAAATAAATTTCAAGTAGACAAACGACCATTTCATAATAAGAAAAACCATAAATAAGGGGTTGTTCTGCACATTCTTCCATAATACTGAAAAAAGAAAGGAAATGGGGTAAATGTCAAGGAGACAACATCCCATATCCAGGTTAAAACGACCCAAAACAAAACATCTAGGGGTCACCATATGGTCTTCAACACAGTGAGGAACCTCACACCATATAGTAAGCCCTAAATGGCAACGAAAAGATAAAAAAGTGAATAAATCAATGGAAACAAACCACATCCAATAACCCAAATATCAAAATACTAAAATTTTATAAGAAGACAAGGACCAGCCAATGACAAACATATTCCTGACTTGGGACTGTTTCATTTTCTACTACAAGCCCTGAAGTAAAACAATTTTTTCAATGGAAATCTGAGATATGAAAGCTAATTTTATATTTCCCTTTTTAATGAAAAATTTTGTATTAAATTCCTTGTTTTTTGCCATTTGAAATGCTGTCAGAATGACCCACTTTGCGTCTCTTAAATTAAAATCTTGAGGCTATTCCCCCACGCCCTTTGTCTCACTCTTGGAACCAAAACCCCCTTGACAGCTCTGTATTTTTTTTAGACTTTTCCCGTATTAGGGTAGCATGTTCCCGTATTAGGGTAGCATGTTCAAAGTTCGAAACGACCAAGTCTGAGTTACACTATGGCCGAAACGTCTGGCTACCTCGACATAAAGCAGGCGAACTGGCATATTTTATTGCAGTCATAAACTACGTATGAACTACATTTAAACTGTAACAGATCAGCTCATGGGAATTTCGACAACTTACGTCTCTTAGAACAGCGCAGATAAAACGACGATTCTCGAGTCGTTGTGAAACAGTGAGATGTGTTTGTCGTCAAAAAGACGTTTGACGTCATGATAAAAATGACGTCACACAATCATGATGCAGTGCGATGAAAAATTTTGATTGTAACAAGAAACTATCAAATGGTTGACAAGCATGTTCATAGTTGAATAATCCGGATTATTGGTCATCGCAAACGCTAGGGTGACACAACGGATGAATAATTTCGGACTTGGACGTTTCGGACCTGTCACGAGTATGTACCAAAACCTAGAAAGCGTCACAATTCCGTAAAACATCCTGAATGATAAATGTACACTCATTTATTTTGATAATTTTGATTGATTGAATAACGGTTTAAACAACAATGGCGTATATTTCACGTCCAAGATTCAGTATTTTTTAACAGACCTGTCAAGTCTCACGCTTTCCAAAACCAAATCACACTCTCACGCTCACCCCTTCCAATGTCACGCTTTTTAAATTTTCCAGAAAAATAGATTATAAATCGAAAAATGGCCCTTTCATAATAAGAAATCAAGATATAAGAGGTAGTTCTGTACATTCTTTCATACTACTGGTTCATATTTTCTACTAAAGACCCTTAAGTAAAACAACTTTTTCCCTTTTAAATTAAAATTTGGTTTCAAATTCCTTGCTATGACCATTTGAAATGCTCCCAGAATACACCACTTTGCGCCCCTGAAAAAAATCTTGTTGCTATTCCCCAACACACCTTTCGTCTCACTCACCATTGACAGCTCTGTTTTTAGACTTTTCCCATGTTAACGTTTTCAAGGATAAAAAAAAATGTCGCCAAAATTATCCAATTAAAATAACAGCAAACTTGAAAATTACTTCAGTAAGACACGCGCATGTGAGATATATTGATGTAGTATAAGTTTAATAACGATGGCCGAAACGTCCAAGTCCTAAACGACCAAGTCTGAGTTACACTATGGCAGAAACGCCCTGCTAACTCGAGATTAAGCTTAAGATTAAGAACTGGCATATTTTATTGCAGTCATATAACTTCATATGAACGACATTTAAAACAGTAACAGATCAGGTCATGGGAATTTCGACAACCTATGAAACGACCATTCTCGAGTCATTGTGAATTACGCCGGTTCATACAGTGTGCTGTGTGTGACGTCAGGCATTTGACGTCATATAGGCGTTTGACGTCATGATAAAGACGTCACACAATAAATCAGTGCGATGAAAAATTTTGTAACAAAAAACTATCAAATGGTTGACCAGCATGTTCATAGTTGAATAAGCCCTGCTGGATTATTAGTAATCGCAAATGCTAAGGTGACACAACGGACGAATATCAACAAGGCAGTACTGGCAAAACAAAGCCGTGGAGCAGATCATGCTTACCCTTCGGGAGCACCTGATGATACCTCTGGTTTTGTTGGGGTTCACACTGCTAGTGCTTTAGTTTTGTGGCGTTCTTGTTCATCTTTGTTTATTTGTTTTGTCTTTGTCATGCTGTCTCTTTTGCCAATGTATAGCTCTATCTCATGAATAGACAAACGTTAACCTTTACCCAAAGTTAATAATATTACCCTTATTAACTTGAAGTTTGAACTATTTCTAGTGAAAGAAGAAAAATGCATTGCATGCGCATCAAAATAAATATCCAAAAGGTGATAAAACTAGCAAAACTGTGAGCAAAGCTCACTAATAAATACCCCCTACAACACCATTTGATTCCAGAAATTAGAAAATCAATCAAATAAAATTCTGAAATAGGAGGTGCTCATCTACATTATGTCATGAACACTGTGCTAAAGTTTCATGAAAATCTATTCAGTGGTTCAGGAGGAGTAGCGGATAAGAGATGGGTAGTCCCTTGTAATGTAATGGCTAAGTCCATGTTTTGTTATGGGAACCCCCAAAAATCAATCAAATCAAATTCTGAAATAGGAGGTGCACATCTACATTATGTCATAAAGACTGTGTTAAAGTTCAATGAAAATCTGTTCACTGGTTCAGGAGGAGTGGCGGATAAGAGATGGGTACCCCCTTGTAATGTAATGGCTAAGTCCATGTTTTGCTATGGGAAAAACCAAAAATCAATCAAATCAAATTCTGAAATAGGAGGTGCACATCTACATTATGTCATATAGACTGTGTTAAAGTTCCATGAAAATCTGTTGACTGGTTCAGGAGGAGTAGCGGATAAGAGATGGGTACCCCCTTGTAATGTAATGGCTAAGTCCATGTTTTTCTATAGAAACCCCAAAAATCAATCAAATCAAATTCTGAAATAGGAGGTGCAAATAAACATTATGTAATAAAGACTGTGTTCAAGTTTCATAAAAATCTGTTCACAGGTTCCGGAGTAGTGGATAAGAGATGAGTACCCTCAGGTGTAACGGACGGACGGAAAGACGGACGGACGGACGGACAACCCCATCATTATATACCCCCACTTTTCAAGTGTATAAATATCACTGGGGAAAAGCTGATGGTCCAGCGTAACTTAACATGGCCACAGCTTCAGCAGTTGATTTTGAAATTTATGTTCTTCTTCATATGGACCTACTTTCAACTCCTCATTATTGTTAATACGTAGAATCATCACTTGTAACAATTGGTCGTCTCAACTTTGTATTATAAATATTGATCAAAATTAAGTCCCATGAAATTCCGCATATTTTGGTAATTTACACTAAATGTTAGCTCTAAAATTGGAATGAGTTACAAGCACGAAACAGTTTCAACATTAGAACTTCAAAGAGTTTTCTCGGCTGAATCAAATAGGCCAAACTTGATAACAATTCCCCTGTAGTTGCTACAAAAAAATACTTACATACGAAACGTATTTCCGCCTCTAGTTGTTGCCTTGTTTCTAAAGACCTCGATACCAAAAGACTTCGAGTTATTGATATTTTCCCAATTTTTCGATATATTTATAACACAATGTTGCGTTAGATGGTACCATAACAATTTTTACCTTGTGAAAACATATTTTATGCGACATCTGTATTACGAAATATTAGAAATCGAAATAAAATTACTTATTATATTTTATTACGAAAAAAATTTCGTGATATTTTTAAAATCAACTCTCCGTTACCGTCGTTTTGGCTGGAATGTGAAATTCGCCGGGTTAACAGGTCATATGTTATATACACTATCATAACAAAATCAATTCCAAATGATTTTCATGTGTTTATTAGATTCAGACACTGAACTCTCAACCTGAATGCAATTTTGACAGATTTTGACAATTTCTATAGGTTTTGTTAAATATTAATTCGTTGTATAGCACCTCCAGAACCACTGCCATTTGAAAGATTAAATATTTTCGGCTTATACACTCTCAACAAAAATTAGTTAATGTGAAACAATGCATCTTCGTTTCCAGTTGTCATCTCAGGTAATTGTAAATCACGTGCAAACATGATCATGTGCGCCGCCTGTGACGTCATAATTTCATCTGACGTCATGATAAAAGTGACGTCACTTAATTGATTACTAGAAATACTGTAAAATAAGATTATGCAGATGACCATTTCGACAACTTTTATTATAGGAATAAAATTTATTTTAGAGGAGTATATCGATGTGTTAACGCGGCCGACTCACTCACAAATTGAATAAAGTCCGATGGACTTTATGTTAAGTTTGTGAGTGAAAGGCCGCGTTTACACATCCACAAACTCCTCCAAAATAACTTTTATTTCTTATAATATAATTCCAAACCTTTGAACTTAAAACAGTGTTGTTGCAGAATTTGACCTCACTATATATATACTGCACTATTTTTCTCGGAGCGCATTAATGGACAAGAAGCGTTTATCGAGAAAATAATTTCTTTGTTGTTTATAAGGTTGACCAATGAAGTTGGACTTTGCAATAGCAATTGTAATTATATACATATGAATACAATGAAATATTTTGATTTAAAAAAATGTACAAAAGAGGAAGTGCTTGAGTATTCTTTTTTTTGCGATCACACTCAGTGAAATCCTTGGTCCAGTAATATGATAACAGCATGGGGACAAAAGTGACTGATTTAAAAAAAAAAATCATGTGCATTGTATGTAAAACAATATGTCTTTACAATTCTCCGAATCTTATTTCTTGACCTATTTTCATGAAATTTTCGCAATTAAAAGGGAATTGACGAGAGCACTTTTGTCGAATCATTTAGAAAATTTTTTTTATGTTCAGTAGATTCCATATTGCCATAACTTAAAAACAGATAAAAAATTTTGATATCACAATGTAATATAGATATATACATGTAGTAAATTTTAAGTTCTAAATTTTTGGTTTGTGTTTAAATTGTGAGATTAGAAAAGGAAAGAAATAAAATCATTTCCAAATTACTGCGATAAACTGCACTTCAAACTCCGTTTAACAATGACTATTATATGAATATCGAGCGAGAAATAAAGTTTTGAGAATTTTTTTAAGGTTCCACTTAAGTCAAAAATTGGGACACTTAGTAAACATAAAACTTTTGTCTGTATTTCTTAAGCTACAAGAAATGTAGTAAAATATTCGTGCAGAATGAGCTCTTTTAAACATAATCTACACGTAGACAATGTAAAAATTGTAAATAATTTTGAATTTTTTATTTATAGGCGAATCTTTTCATTTGGTAAACACTAAAATTTCAAAAAAATCAGGAGGTCTGAAAAAGGACATATTTGTTTCAAAATTGTTGTGGATGTATACATTAATATCTAAGGAAGGGCAAGCTAATGCTGATAATTTGAGACTACTGTTCATTTTCAAGATTGAGTTCAATTTTGGTACATAGGGGAAGTAATTCTACACATTCAGGTCAGAAATTACCAAATTTCTACTTTAAAAGATATGCTACTAGACAAACCAATGTTAGCTTGCCCTGCATTATACATCATAGTATTGCCCACAACAATTTCGGCAAAAATTAGACGTTTTCCTGACCTCCTGATTTTTTTGAAATTGGAGTGTGTTCAGAAGGAAAAGATTTGTTTATAAAATCTTAAATTTGAATTAATTTACAATTTATGCAGCGAGAATATTTAAATGATGTTTCAAAGAATGGATTTCCTCATGATTTATTACTATTATTCATGTAGCTCGAAAAATACAGGCGAAAGTTCTATCTTTATTGAGTGTCCTAATTTTTTACTTTAGTGGAACCTTAAGTAAGGCTGTTTTACACGAAATACACCGGGAAATTAAAAAAAAAATACTCACTTTTGTCTCCATGCTGTAGATATATATCTATAACGTTATATCTATGGGATAGTAACCGTCGGAGACAAATATTTTCTTATATTTTTTTTTCCGTTTGAACAAATATTATGACCAGAGAAATTGAATATAACACATTGTAATTGTCCAAGGGTAGTGCCTGTCGACTTATGATTATATGCAGTTTTATGGATTCCTTATAAAAATTATTTGTGCGGTTATACGGATGTAAACTTGGATTCTATTGGCTGATTAACCACCTGCTAAATAACCATGTCCGCCATACACAACAAGAAAATCAATAATCGTGATAATGTAGTGTTTCACATTAACAAACATGCAGTAAGCATAGAAAAATAAACACATCGAGACATTAAACATAGTTTACTTCTACGTAATGTAACAGTAATTTCAGCCTGAAAATTAAAATACAAAAAACATCTATATTTGGAATAACATGTATATTATATGAAATATTTATCTGCGTTCATTTCCAAAGGTTTCCGCTCAGTGTATTTCGAAAACGTCATTTTGCTGGTACAATCTTAAATCAATAAATCACTCGGTTGTTACGCTGTCAGTTGGTATAGTGTTTATTTTTAGAATCGTGTAGTTAAATGTAGGTCATTTTGTAATTATCGTTTTCGTAGTTTAATGCAAACTGTGGTTAGCATACCCGCACAAAAATGTTATCATGTAGGTCATTTTGTAAAGGTCATTTTGTAATTATCGTTTTTTACAATCAGGTTTGCATAACCGCACAAAAATGTTATCATGCATTGAACCAACTAATCTGATTATTTAGATAGTGTCGAAAATGGTTGAACGGCGCGACCTGAAGGTCGCTTGCCGTTCAACGATTCTCGACACTATCTAAATAATCATATTAGTTGGTTCAATGCATGATAACTTATAATTACGCGGTCCAGTTATTATATTTGTGACGCCTACTACCACTTCTAAGCTACAAAGAATCAAACGGGAACATATTATATTTTTATGAACTTCCGAATTTTTTTATGTTTTGTATAGGAGTATTTCATCGGAATGTGACTTTAGTTTTTCTTTGAACTCTATTTGAGGTAAGCTTTCAGTTTGTGTTGATAGATTTTGAGTAACTCTAACCGTTCTCAGTTATCGAAGGGGCCAATTTTTGCAACAATCTCATTTTACCAAGTATGTAATTTTTAATATTTTATTGGCTTTGACATGGTTATTCTTATAAGGTTACCGTTTTAAACCAAGTTATGCAAATGTTTTGTTTTTTATTCGTATTTTCATGGCGATTTAACTATGTCCACAGTCATATTCAAGGTTACAATTATGCCCCCTCCCCCGGCCTCTCCAGATACAGGATATTGCTCCTGAAACGCATATACTAAAAACTACCAGGACAACCATCTCAAAATGTTGCAAGCAACCAAAGTTACGAATGAGATAAGACAGGTCCTACTTGCCGTAAGTTAAGACAAGAAATATGACTTATTTTAGGACAGCCGTAAATTACGTCGGTTTCGAGAAACGGTCGTAACTTTTGCGCCCAACGTAAGATTGCCATAAGACTGTGCGTAGAGTTACGACTACTTCGAGAAACGCTAGCCAAGACATTATAACATTTCTGGAACACCTGATAACACTCTAAGTGTCATGGTTGTGAATGCTATCTGTGTTTTTGTAGCTGTCTAATGTCATTGTTGTATGTGTTCTCGTTTTCCTATTTCTTTAAACTTTAATTTCTGTAAATACCACTGTATTGTACTGATGTTTCTTCAATCATTGTAAATATAAAAAAATCTTGAAGAACAATTAAGCACCGTGAAAGTACTTGAATTCGTTTTGTTTTAATGGCTTTCTTGGTCGATTAAACCTGTTGTCAGCTTATCTACAATGTAAATACTTTCAAAATTTCTAAAATTTAGGAACACACGGAGCAATAAACTTTTTCAAAACCACGAGAAGTGAAATCTCTGAATAAAAGTACTTTCACAGTATTTAACAATGATATATAAAGGCGAAGGACATTTTAGCGAAATTGATTTTGATCGTGAAGGACATTTTAGAGAGAGAAATGTGTACATATTAGCGAATTAAAATTAGGCTACATGTAAAATATTGATGGACAATTTATCGAGTCATAATGCAATAAATATGTGATCTTAATTATTTAAAAAATGTGAACTTTATATACAAAAAAATGTATCATAATGAGGCTGGAAAGAGTTTTGTAGACGATTTAACTCGTGTTTCTCTAAACATAGCTATTGGAATTCATAACGAGCTCGTTTCAAAAGTACCCTAATGAAGAAAGCATGAGTGAACATTTTTAGAAGTCTTGTTTTCAAGTACCAGACAAAAACCGAGATATAACTCTTTACTGGTTAGCATATGTGATATTGTGCGTTCGATTTGTTGTATTTTTTTAATCTTATTAATCTGTTGAACTAGTGATTCATTTTAAAATGGTCACCATTTAAATAAACTTGTTAAAAATTATCTGGATCAAAATCTTTCTTCCACCTTCCCAGCAGGGAGCAACATGCAAAGCAAGAAGAACGGAGAATGAAGGAGGCATTGTCAATATTTCTGTCGCTAAAATGTCCAACTATTTTTTTCCAATTTCGAAGAAATGTCCTTGAAAAGTTTCGCTAAAATGTACACATTTTTGTCGCTAAAACGTCCACGTTTTTTTCGCTAAAATGTCCACCCACTTCGCTGAAATGTCCATCGACGGATATATAAATAAGAAAATCACGACAAAAGGTATATAGTCAACAGTCTATTCCCTGTGGAATTAATTGTAGATAAGAGTACAGATCACCAACATTACAAAATTTCTTCCACATTTATTATACATTCTTAAAAGTGATATTTCTAATTTCATTTTATATCAAATTATTGATTGAATAGATTGGCAATTTAGCTGCAATATATTTTTGCCAGCTGACATTGTAAAACCACCAAAGTCACTGATGAAGTTTGGGTGATTTATTCATATTCGAATGATTTTAGTCTATAAACGAAACATTCAGTGACGACATTAAGGACTGTTTTTATTGTATATAGATATAGCAGTCATTGTCCTAACAGCCAGCATTAGATTTGTTTTCATTGAACAATTTGATCCATGACATTGATAAATGGAATCAAAACGATGTTTTCACAAGAAAGAAAACACTCCATAACCTTACGAAGTATGGTAACCTTAGGATTTTATAGTACTTTTGATTCATGTCTAGAAATGCTAAATAAGGAGACAAAGTAAGATAAACTTTGAAAAATATACAGCATCCATGGTTTTATAAATAACAAAATTCCTAAGATACTGTTAATTTAAAAGATATCCGATCCGAATGTCAATTCTTGTAATGAGATGATAAATAAACTGAAGTTGTTGAAGGGAAAAATCTGTTATCTTGGATACAGATACTCCATAGCGGTCAACAAGATTATGATGTCGACCGTAAACTTCCGCAATACGCAATGATGACTTCAAGTAAAGGGTTATATATCTAAGTTAATAGTGCCTGTTTGTAAAAACGATATCTCAAAGGTAAGTCACTGTACAATGTATCGACCATGGGCCTATTATTATCGAATGAGTTCGGAGTTGTAAAGCCAAATATGAAGGCGCAGTTGAAATGTTGCTAGAAAGAAAATGGAATTTGACTGTTTATAAAGTGAAGTCATTTCGTTTTACAGCTTCAAAAGTAGTGTACCTCTGTCGCTCCTCCAAAACTAGAGATAAATTAAATGACAGAAACTGCCAGATCTACAACTTTTTGGGCCTTAATCTCGAATTGGATGAAAATGGTCATCTAAGTACTAAAACTTACGACAAAAGGGACGATTTTAATTTCAAAATTACATATATATATATGTATCCATTACCCTTACATAGTCAGAAATATTCCAACTTCTCCTGCTTACAGAGTGTATATTTCACAAATAATTCGTGTCCTGTGGTTGTTTGAATGTCTTCTATTAGTCTGTTTGTCGGGCAATGGATGACAGTTACGTTAACGTTTGTTGACTATCCCGTACCCACGGATCAACAGGTAAAAAGACGTTGATGTGGCGTTGCTCGACATATAGCAATAAATTCCACTCAAACCGTTGCTAGAGGTTGTCTTGAACTTACCATGAGGTAATGGTAATGCTCATGTTTGGAGGCCTCATGGTGACTGCAAGCTAAAGAACAACAATAAAAGTGTTGTTCCATTGCATAGTTTTACCATGTATTTGTATTTGTAGAGAATTTGCAGAAACAAAATTCACAGTAACTTCAGTATTTTGTTATTTATAAAGAAATGGTGGATTAAATCGATTTTAAAGCTAACATTGAAAGGATATTGAGTAAATGCACATAAGACAAAGTCTCTACAAATGCATTGTTTATCAACAGGTCATTGGAATTCTCATGGGCACATATTGTGCACCCCTCATTTTCTGTTACGATTGTTAATTCATGAAAAAAAAACTACAAAAGGGAACCATATATAACAGTGATCAACTTATTTCTATTTTCAATGATAACAGCATGTATATTGACAATATCCTTACTACTGACAACCCCCAGCTTTTAGATTATGTCGACATTATTTACCCACAACAACTGAAACTTAAATAAGCTAACATTGATACCAAACGTTGCCCTTTTCTGGATTTAACTATCATCGTTGATCCTGGTAAACTAAAAACTAAAATTTACGATAAAAGGGATGATTTTGATTTCAGTATTACTAATTTCCCTTTTTTCTTGACGACGACGTTCCTCTAGCCCCATCTTACGAAGTTTATATTTTTCAACTTGTACGATTCGCGCGCGTTTGTTCTACTCTTGACAACTTTAAATAACGTAAACCTTACTATAACTTCCAAATTTTTGCAGCAAGGTTACAGATTTCAAAAATTGCTACAGGTAAATACAAAAGTTTCATCGAAAATATGAACATTTTTTATCAAAATATAATGTCACTCGACAACAGCTTATTACTAAGGGAATGCTCATCCTCGATTTGTACGGAAATGTTGAAAAATCTCAGAAACTGATTAAAAATCCAGAAAAACTGTGCAATAACTTTCATTCTTAAAGTAATAGGGGATTACCGCTGGCGTTTGCTGGTGACGGTACCAAGTCCGGCTGTCCCGAGTTCCTATCGTTGTTTACGTTTGTCTTTGTTTTTTTATTGTTGTATTTTCTTGTGCAATTCCTTGGTACATTGTGGCATGTGACTATGTTTTTCGGCCATTGTAGGTGTTTCCTGCAATCTTTTTATTCTATGATTAAACAAAGTAATGGTAAATGCTTTTATTGTTGTTCGTCATCTTAAAGTCACTATGTATAATTTGTGCTAGCTGCCACGTAACGAATCAACTGTACAACACAAAAAAAAACATGTAAATTAAATAGATAGACGTCTTCGTCATTGGCAATATTTTATAACGTTAAAAGACATAACCGCATTCATGAACAAAAGGAAAAATACATGGATGTAACATTATTGAATATTTAGCAATGAATTCGGCTTAAACCGATTCTAGGGTCGTCTTGAACTTACTGTCAGGTATGAGCAAAGCTCATTGTTGACACCTCAAGGTGACTTCAAGATAAAAAAAACAGCAAAAAAGCGTTGTTTCATTGGTTTTACCAAGTATTTGTAGAAATATGGTGTAATGTGCATTTAGTCATATTCTTTCATTTTGTATTTTAGACTGGAGTTTATCTATTCTACAGTCCGTAAAAACATTATCCTTGCGACAGATACATGCTCTCCATATACAGTTATGGTTCACTTGTTCTTTGGAGAATATCTCATATGAATACGCTATTATGCTTTTCAGATCTTGGCATTTTTATATATGTAATTGCTAAATGTTTTCTGACTACCTGTTTATAGTGCCAACATTTTATGGTTTTATTATAGCAATCTTCCTTGCAATGACTCAAATAGTTCCCAGTGGTTGTTGATATGTTGTGATTATCTTCAGAAAGCCTTTTTTGTCAGGCAAAAGTAGTCCAAACAGAAGTACTCATTACCACAAAATATCAAAAAAGGAGGCCAAATCCAGCACCAAGGACATATACCGAGTGCCACACACGGACCGAAGTCTCAGTATTCTTAAGTGGTTCGAAGTTTTCTTAAAATAGTAAATTTGTACAAAACGCCAGGTAAAATTTTCATGCCAGACAAGTCTGACTATTTGGCTGATGAAAACCATCGAGGACCTCTGGTCCAACAGCAGTGGCATCAGCCCAATGGTTCAAAGTACTAGTACAAAAAAAAACAGAAGTTGCATAAAAACAGTAAATTTCGTTATGCTGTATACGTGTTTTGAAGAGTAACCTCTCATCAGCAGCGTTAAAATCATGGAAAGTCATAATCCAACTGTTGTCCAAAAAGAAGTAGTCATTACCAAAAATATCGAATTAGGCGGGCAAATCCAGAACCAAGGACATGTACCGAGTGATATACACGGAATGAAGCCTCAGTATTTTTAAGGGGTTAGATTTTTTAAGACAGTAAATTTGTACAAAACGTAAGGTAGAATTTTCATGCCAGAAGAAAGTGTTACATTTCTAACACTCAATCAGTATTAAGTAACAAAATACCAAAGAAACTATGAATTTAGGTTTTTAGGGAAAAGGATTAACATATCAACATTTCTTGCAAAAAAAAAATACTTAGTAATAAATTTGAAAATTGGTATCATTTTGTTTATCGACTAGTATATCAAATTTCATAATTTGCAGAAGAGGCGTAAAATTTCGGAAACAATTATTTTCTTGAAACAACACATAATTTTTCCGGAATACTTAATATTATTTTTCTGAAAAAGTCATTGCTTGTTTCTGTCCGAAAGCAGCACCGAATGATATGGGGGTAACCTCATCTTTACATTTTCAACTAAATTTCTATATTTCTAAATCTGTTTGCACAATTATCAAAGGTATAACCTTTAGAAAACCATAAAATTTCTGAAAGTTACGTGTACGTATATTTAATCAGTACGGTAGTTGGGTATATAACGCTTCATTTTCATGCATGTCCCGACTTCCTATCGTTGTT
Source organism: Modiolus philippinarum (assembly GCA_002080025.1). Classification (NCBI taxonomy): domain Eukaryota; kingdom Metazoa; phylum Mollusca; class Bivalvia; order Mytilida; family Modiolidae; genus Modiolus; species Modiolus philippinarum. The sequence goes on from MJUU01041010.1 coordinate 74,975, forward strand.
TATGTTAGTCTTTGTTTTTATTATGGTTTTTTTCTTGTGCAGTTCCTTGGTACAATATGAATGAAAATTACTCGTTTTTTTATATTGCATCTCGGATCAACGAACCTGTCGCGCAGTAATTTGTCAAAGATGAAAATAACATTTGTTTACCTGTGACAATGTATTGCATATATTTATAGCAATGAAATCGACACAATCCGATTATTTTCACGTATTACGGAATAACTTAATACATGCAGACGTATGCAGCAGTTCTTTGGATGACTATGAAGTTTTGCCATGTGTAGATTTTCAGGGCTTCGAGATTCAGCTCCATCGGAGCTTTGATTGGCTTTGTGTCTGTTGAATTGCATCGAAGGGAATCATTTTTTAATAAATCAGTATACAAATTTTGAAAAAAAAAATCTGGAGTTGTATATTTTATTAATCCAAATTAAACTAGAGGCAACCATCATAGTCCACTTAAACAGTGATTACGCAACTACCAAAAATTTTATAAGTTCAAATTATTTGAAATACATGTTGAACAAAAAAAATCTATTCAGAAACAACGTTTTGAAATTTGCAACTATGATAATCAAGCAAATCGAAATTTCTTGTTTCGTTAAATGAAGAGCTTAATTTCTTTTGTTTTATTTAATAATATTCACTTATCGAACTGAACGGTAAAACGTTTGAGAACATATCACCCATGAGCCCCTACATATAAATTGGCAAACAGTGAAACGAATGGAGAAGAATACGGAAGGAACAAAGGAATTGTTAATTAAAGTCTAAAGACAAGGCCTAGCGGAACCACAGAAAAACAATGACGTAAAACAAATAAAGTAATAAAAACACAACATTCAAAGCAAAGGCACACAAAGTGTGTATTCCAATAAAGCCAGGAGTGAAATCAGCTGTTGCTGAAGGGTAAGCATGTCCAGCCCCGCTAACGACTCTCGTCTCACGAACAGTGAGGCATATATATTTTTTTTATGAAGATTTGTTTGATGGCTGATTGGTGGCCGTCATTTTCTATTTTCGTCACCATGACATCATTGAAAGATATGACGTGTCAGGGCCCAAAATGAATCCGGGTATATTCAGTTTGATTCACGTCCTCCCATGATTTGACTATACCGATTTTGACTTTTTCCTGGATTGACTCACTTACAGTGTGACGGTATCTGTTAACAGAGCAGGGCATTCTTACCTTTCCGGAGCTCCTGGTGTCACTCTCAGTTTCATAGGAGTTCACACTGTGAGTGCTTTGGTTTTGAATGTTGTTTTTTTTGTGTGTGTGATTTTATCTATCTAACGTCATTGTGTTCTCTGTTCTCGTTTTTGCCATGTCTTTGGACTTCGTTTTGTGTAAATACCACTCATTTGTTCCTTCGGTACTCTACTGCCGTTGCTTCATAACCTCAGACAAAACCAATGTAAAATCCATACACTGATGTTACTTCTCTAATCTTCACATAAAGTACTAAGGTAAAAAGGACAATCAGTAGCAAAACCATCAATATCGACATCAACATCAGAATTACAGTATGATATTCAAGACAACACCAAAAACTAAAGCACTGAGAGTATGAACCCAGATGATTGACTTCAGTTGCTCCGGAATGGTAAGCATGTCCTGCTCTATTAACAACATCCTTCACGCTATATATTAGTGAGTCTATAGTCAAATACGGGAAGACGCGATTCTAGCCGAAAATGTCCGTTCTTTCAATAATGCTTTCGTGACTGAAATATATGTTCTTAATGGATGAAACAAACATTAGCAGAACAAATTGCTGACTCAGCAGCTTTTCGAACAGTGTTTTGTTCTATTAAAAAATCTTTGTACCAATTACTTGCTCGACAGTAAAGAATCAACTGTTAAATGAGAGATTGCTACAAAATGTATCATGTTGCTACATGTACGAAAGGAACAATTCAAAATTAGGAAAGTAATCACGGTTGTCATGCATCTATGATTTCAAACGTCCAGCTTCGTCAATATACAACAAAAGATCTAAGTACGAAGTTGAAGTAGATGTTTCTTTCTTTTGAATTCAAGCTCATTTGGTCTGATGTAAATATTCCTATTTTGTTTTTTTATTATCCAAAGTGAGCACATTCTCTTTGTTGCAGAAGATGAAATTAAGGGACTGTGCTTACTGTTTTGTTTTCTCTGTGTAAATCTTTTTAAAGACTTTGCCTCATACGACTAAATGAAAGGTCAGCTAAAAGTGGCACACAGTTAGTTCCATAGGAATCACTGTTGGAAAACGCGGATTCGAATTCAATAAAAATGTTGTCGATGAAAAAATAAGCTTACGTCAGTCTCAGTGAAAATGAGAAAAAAGAGGAAGCTCATCCGGTGTTTCGTTTCTGAAAATTATTGTATTACTTTCCCAGAGAAAAAAAGACTGCATTTCTAGAAAAATAATATCTGGCGTTTCCGGGGAATAATTACGTATCTGACAACATATACATGTATGTCAAAGTAAAATTATATAAGACCATTTCTCATTCGGAGTCCCAAATTACGGACAGTTGACCGATTAACCACCAGTTCAACCCATCGGAGTTGGGAACACATAAGGTAGGTCTTTTAGGACCTTTTATAATTTTTGAATTTTTGCAAGTTTGAAAAATAACCCTAAATGATACACCTGTATGAACATTGTTATAACTGGTTTGAGTAGAAGAAATTTGTATCGTTCGGAAATGTTTTGTTTTGTAAATCTTAACTTAAAGGGATGTATTCTTGTCATGTTTCAGTGTCGTTGAAATCTCGTTAGGAAATAATTCTGAAATAATATCTATTGCATGTACAATAGCATCGAATTACAAAAAAAAATGTTTATCTTTAAAGTGTGTCAAAAAATAATACATTCTATCAAGTAGTTTCAGAGTAATCTGAACTTGAAGATTTATGCCCAAATTGGCTGTTGGATTCATGCCAACGGCAGTAGAATACAGAAGGAACAAAGGAGTGTAATTTTACCAAAGACATGACCAAAATGAGGACACAGAAAACATTGACGTTAGACACAGAAAACAATGACGATAGACAGACACAAAGCACAGAAATAGAATTCACAACATTCAAAACAAAAGCACTCACAGTGTGAACTCCAGTGAAACTGAGAGTGACATCGGGTGCTCCGGAAGGGTAAGCATGTCCTGCTCTGTTAACAGCACCCGTCACACGGTAAGTGATGTATATATGTTTTTGAAAGATCTTCTACGTAACTGATTGGTAAATGGCATTTGCTAACCCTGAGTAAAAAAACAAAAACAATTAAAGCCAATGGTACGTGTTACTTCTCTAACCCTCAAACAGTAGCAAAGTTAAATGTTGAAAAGCTTATGTAATCACTTAAGTATTCAAACACAGACAAGGACAAATCGGTAAAACAAACATAACTTACCGGCTTTCGCTAGTGCCGGTACCAAGTCCGGCTGTCCCGAGTTCCTATTGTTTTCTACGTTTGTCTCTTGTCTTATTCGTGTTTTTCATGTTTAGTTCCATGACAGATTGTGGCATGTAATTATAATTTTCAGCCATTGTAGGTGTTTCCTGTTATCCTTATTTCTTACATTTACGAAGACAAAACTAAAATTTAACAAGACAACACAAAGAACTAGAGCACTGATGGTGTAACTCCCATAAAAAAGCGACATCATGTGGACCTGAAGGGTAAGCATGCCCTGCTCTGTTAACAGCACCCGTCACACTGTGAGTGAGTCAATCCAGGAAAATGTCAACGTCGGTAGTCAAATCTGGGAAGACGTGAATCTAGCTGAAAATGTCCATTTTCATTTGGGATACTGACACGTCATATCTTTCAATGATGTTATGGTGGCGGCCATATAATTTCTTGAGGGGTGAAATTAACATAGGTTGAACAAATCCCTGATTAAGCAGCTTTTGTGACAGTGTTTTTGTCTTGTTCAAAAAATCACCGTACAAACTTCACGCTCGACAGTTACAAATCAACTGTGAAATGTAAACTCGATAGGCTGAAGAGGTAGGTATATTGCTGCTAAGAAAGGGAAAGTACACAATTGGGAAATCAAAATAATCACGCTTGTCCTATAGCTTAGATTTCAAACGTCCATCTTCGTCAATATACAATAAAAGATCTAGGTACGAAGCGGAAGTAGGTGTTTCAGTTGTTCCTTTAATTTCAAGCTAATTGGGATAGATCGGATGTAAATACTCCTTAAATTTTGGAATTTTAAGAGAAAGTACATCGTCTTTGTAGCGGAAGATGAAATTTTAAGGACTGGGCTAAATGTTTTTTTTTTATAAGCCCTTGTAAAAACTTGGCCTCCTTCGAGTAAAGGAAAAGATCAGCTAAAAGCGGCCCACAGTTATTTCCCATACAACATAGGGGTTCGGTTAGAAAATGACATTTTATGAGAAATTATGCATTTAGGATTTATTTTAGTTTTTTAAAATAGTGTTATATATATTTGCAATAAAAATCGCAAAACAAATTAAGTTTAAACAATTATGTTGAAAATTTTTATAAAATCTGCATTTTTAGGAAAATATGGAAATGCGGAAATTGACCCTCAAAGGCATAAAAATGGGACAAAACTTTCTTGTATTAACACCAAATATGCTTTTTGCGGGTTGAATTTGTTCATGTCTTCTATTTACAGCTTTTCAGAGAGTATGAGAAAAAGTTAAATACTCCAAGCTAGATTTTGTACATGAAAATAGTCCAAAAATGGGCTAAAATGCCTTAAAATGAGCAAAAGCACGGTGCTGAAATTGGTCACCATCAAAAATCTGTAGCAAAATAATTTACATAGCAAGCTTTGAATTTTTCTTTATATATTGAATTTTTAGGGGTAAGAACATTGCAAAAATCAAGTTTAAAAAAAGTTTAATACTTTAAAATTTTGGCTCCTCACCAGAGTACATCTTCAAGATAAAGAAAAATAATATCTTGTGTTCCGAGAAAATAATTACGTTACCGAAATTATATATATGCTCCTTTTATCAATGAAGTATAGCGTACTTATTTTACACTAGTCAGAAAAAAATAAACATATATTTCAGAAATGTAAATATATTAATCATCTTAGTATTTGGGGTTGCAAATTATCGAAGATGATGTTTCTTTGTAGGGAATTTGTTTCATGTGCATTTACTCCATATCCTTTTATTCACCATTCTGTATCGTTTTTTTTAAATTGGATATTGAAAAATAAAGTCCAAGAAAATGTCATGAGATGTTACAAATTTGTGTACGGAGCTCAACACATTGTAAACGGATGTCAAAAATTAAATGCAAAAAATCGTTTGTTAAATTGTATTTGTTTTGAATACAATAATAAGACAAAACAAAAAAGCAAAAAAAAAACGTTTCGAAAATAATTATTTTATTTCGATTAACAATTGATTTCTCGAATTACTTTAAATAAAAAAAGTACGCAAATGGGTAAAAAACGCAGCCTGGTTATCGAATTGTATAGGACCAATAACTTTGGAATGGTAAATTGTTAACATTCTTAATAGACAAAAATATACCGACAATTATTTACTTAAACAAATATTCGGATTTCCTAGATCTACTTAAACAAGTATTCGGATTTTTCTGGATACCGGAAAACAATGAAATTCCCCGACCTGAAGTTTTTGGTCTCCAAAAGAAGTCTTCATTGAGAAGTTGTAATTATAAACACCCATTTTGTTAAAGAATATCAAATAACAAATCGAAATTCTGAAACCCTGATTTTATTGACGTGCTTAGTAGATTATTGTAACTTGATAAGTTAGATACACCAATTTTACCAAAAGATTATTAAATATGAATAAATGTTAAAATATAATAATTTTTTTCAAAAATAAAATTTATTGCTCGCGATTCTGACTAAATTTTGGCTTATACCTGGTTAAAAATAATTTCGAAAGGTTATAATGTATTTATTTAAAATACTACCTGAAAAAATATGCTTTTCATGAAGATGCAATTCAGTATGGCGACCAGAATTATCTCTATGTCGATTGATGACATCCGCCCATTTTGGATGATATGTGATAAAATACTTGATGGTCTTTTGTTGCATATTGTTGATGATGAAATAACAAAAAATATGCTTTATGCCAAATTTTAGAAACACTTAAAGAATATCGATTTAGAAAAAACTGGTAATTTTGCTTTTTTGTACTTTTTCCGCTGTGTAGCTTAAACCTTAACATATGATCGACATATGTAATATTTATCGTACATCGTGGAAAAAAGGATTCGTCATGCCAGAAAATGAACTACAGACAGTATGTGTAAATTCAAAATAAAATAGAATAAAATAGAGCCAGTCGAAAAAAAAGAACAGATGAGATAAAAATATGAGTTTTTTTTTCTTGGATGACACGTTCGTCAATTGCTATCTACTTGGTAGTTTTTACATGCCTCGTGTCATGGCACATTTAGATAACAATATACTAAAGTTACTGTAAATTTAGTTTCTGCATTTACGCATTTCGACAACTTAGGTCTCTTCAGTGTAGATCAAATCAAAACAATTGAAAATCCATAAATCGAAATACAATATAAAAACTGACATAGAACAAATTACCAATAGTATCGAAAAAGGAAATCCAAAATCAGCTAAGGACAGAGCTATGCAAGAGGGAGATACTCCTTAAGGTTTAACCAAATTTTTTTAATCAAAATATGACAAGTTTTGAAATAAAATCGGTTTTCAGGCAAGCACCGACCCAGTACTGGCTAGTGGGTTGGTGAATCTTACAGTCCACCAGCAGTGGCTTCCGCCCAGTGGTAATAAATAGCAAAATACTGAAGTTACTGTACAACTCATGTCTCTTTAGTGCTCATCAAATCAAAACATTTGGAAATTCATAAATCGAAATACATATAAAATAAGCAAATACTGTCTTGCTTTGATTCTCCTCGAAATGAATACATTTTGTAAATGCCACTAATACCAATTAATGAAACTGGTAAATAGAATTGTTTGGGCTTCAACGTTTTTTTATATAAAGAGAGGAAAGAAAATGTTCAACGCGCTATTAGGTAAAAGGAACAGGCATTTAAACTAAAGCGGTTTAATGAAACTGTCAATGGTTCAAAAAATAAAGCTAAGGGTTTCTGGAATTTCGTTAAGGGTAAAAATTACGAAAAGGCTGCAAATCAACTTCTTGATCACCTGAATAAGGATCTTATGCTTCAAAATTCAGAAGAAATTAGTAATGCACTCAAATCCTATTTTTAGATCCATTGGTTGTTCAATTTAGCTCCATCGGTTGTTCAAACACAAATCCCACGAAAACACAGTTTCAAAGAGAAGTTTGTTGGTAAACTAGATAATAATCAGATAGAACCGGACACATTTATTCCATTGACTATTTGTCGTCAAAGCATTAATTCAATTATTTGAAATATGAAATTGGGTGAGGCGAATGGAATACATAATATTCCAAACAAATTTTTAAATATGACGAAATGTTTTAGAAAAGTCTTTACGATCTTTTTACGATCTTGATAATTATCGAGGAATCACATTAACCTCCAATGTTTATAAAGTATATGCTAAATGATAGAGCAATCGATAATGAATTTTATTGAAGATGAAGGCATTCTGGGAGAAGCCAAGGGTGCCTTCAGACGCAATAGAAGGACTGAAGATAATATATTTTCTTTACAGGGTATCTGTGCCCTAAGGAAATCAAGAAAGGATAAAACGTTTTTAGCATTTCTTGACCTCTCCAAAGCCTTTGACAGGGTATGTCGGGACGGCATGTTTTACCTCTTATGGAAAAAGGGGATCCAGGGTAAATTTTGGAAGATCCTTACAGCTTTATACAATAATGTTAGTAATAAGGTCTTGTTCGGCGAGTTCGAGCCAGACTGGTTTGAACAGGAATTTGGGGTAAAACAAGGGTGTGTCTTCTCACCCACTCTGTTTTCTGTTCTTATCAGCGACTTAGTAACAATGCTCTCAAAACAAAATTTAGGGGTTGATATTGCTTCTCAAATTATCAATTGTCTCTTATTTGTTGATGATATTGTTTTAATTGGTCAATCAGAACAAGAATTAAAATCACTTTTAAGCATTTCAGCTACGTTCGCAGACAAATGAAACCTTAAGTTTAATGCTTCTTAATCAAAGGTTATGATTAGTAGTAAAAAGATTGATAGAAACAGGAAATGGGATCTTGGTAATGACACCATTGAAGAAACAAATGTGTATAAATACTTAGGAGTCTATTTTTCTAGTTCTTTAAAATTTACATATCATATAGATACAATGTACCTATCTTAGTGACGGAGTCGAAAGAAAACTTTACTATTTTACTCGTATATTAGTGGAACATGGGAACTTCAGTCGGATTTTCGGTTTGTTGAGGTTTCCAGATCATGTCTCAGAATCCAAACGTAAACCTTTTTTCATAACTAAACAAGTGTTGACACAGAACTTGCTGTTGTCATTGTGTTTTAATGTTTAAAAGTCCGTTCAAACTTAGTTTAAAAAGGGCAATGGATAAACATCTATTTGTCAAAACGACCATCTTCATGAAGAAACTAAATTTACAGCAGGTGCTATATTTTAGTCATATATTACCACTGGGTCGATGCTTCTGCTGGTGGACTGTTATTTCCAAGGGTAAAAACCACCTGACCCATTAGTATAGTACCTCGGTATAAATCCGAGAAAAAAACGATTTGTTTAGAATCTTGCAATTTAGTTATTTATTATCACTGGGTGGTTGTCTCTGGTGATGAATTGCTAGTCCCGGCGGTATATTCATCCACTCTGGTGATAGATTGTTAGTCTCGGGGATATATTCATCCACTCGGTAGTCTTGTACCTCGTTATTGGCCCGAAAAAGGTATTATTTATTCAGAATCTTGCAATATCTAAATTTAAGAAAAAACATTATTTTATACTAACAGGTACCTCTGTATTTAGTTTTAATACCACTGGGATGGTGCTTCCGCTGGTGGATTGTAAGTATGAAGGGTATTCACTCACCAAGTAGTCAAAAACTTCTCTACTGTTCCCCCCCCCCCAAAAAAAAAAGAAAAAGAAAAGAAACAGACAAACAAAAAAAAACAAAACAAAAGCAGTAAAAAATAAAACAAAATACAAAAAACGGTCTTATTTGTTATTATCTTGCAATATCTATAAATTTAGGAAAATAATTATTTAACACTAACAGGCACTTACTTCGATAAGGTTTATCGTCAAAAATGATGAAAGGGAGTAATCCCAAAAATTCACACAAAAAAATCCAAAATCGCGGTAATTCATATCCAACACGAATTGAGATTGCATCACAAAGACAAAACAAATAAACAAAGTAAAGTTGAGTCCTAAGCTGATTTTGGCCTTTTATTTCGGATTCCATTGGTTATTTGTTTATTAGCATTTAAACATATTTCATATCTTAGTCTTTCGAAAATTTGATTTATGCTGCTCTTAAGAGACTTAATTTGTCGAAATTTTCAATTGCCGAAACTAAATATACAGTCCTTCTGGTATTCATCGGCAGATCCAGCCCTCGATAAAAAGGGGTTGCAATGGGGTTCAAGAAAAAGGGGTTGTAGGTCGATTTTGTAATACTTTTTATAAATTTCTTTTTCCTAAATTCTGCACGATTTAAAAAAAAACAACGAAGAGGGAGGGTTTTTTTACCCCCGGACCCCCCCCCTCCCGATCCGCCAATGGTCATTTATAATTCATCTTGTCAATATCAGTAAGAACGATAATGATTTAAAAATTGAGAGTGAAATTGAAATACAGCCTTTATGCAGTTTTCTTGTAAATCAACAAAGCAAGCTCGAGATAATTAGCACGTCGAGTAAACTGGTATTCTGACAAGTAATTCGACGGATAAATAATTTTTAAAATGTTCAACCCCATGAATCAAAAGTAAAGGAATGGCCATTGTTCACATGGAGGCGAAGAATTTGTGCATATTTTCCAAAAATTCTACACAAATGGATGTACTTTGAAATGATATTCTTGCAAGCTATGCATTACCAGATCGTTGTAAACTAGAACATATTTTAATACACCTGACTCTAATTTTATTGGACATAAGATGCAACTACGACCAGTTTGCCAAAAGTAGTTTTTTTTCTTGCAGATCACTAGGACAGCTGTTTTATAAATGTCATTTACGCGTTTGACTTAAAAAGCGAAATTTTCACTCAGTCGGCTTTTGCCTAAGAAATCTTCACGATCGGCGAATTATGCTATTGTAACACACTACATGGACAAAAATATAATCTAATGGAAGATTTTCCGACCAAAATATGCAATAATTATTGCTTACATAATTGGTTCTTACGGATATTATTAATACATGCTTGTCCCGAGGTAGGTCAATGCTTTATATTATTTTTCCTTGCGAAAAAAGTCAACAGGAATGAAATCACGGGAACAGACTTCAAATGTGTATGGACTTATGAATTGTCCATCATATTTTCCTGGACTGCCAAAAGACGCCTGTTGTATATTCCGTTAATCAAATATCTCCGATCAGCAGGTGACCTATACAACATGGCTCGTGCCAGCGTGTGGCTATTTGACAAACAATATACAATCTTGTAATCTGACACAATTTACAATCGTTTTAAACAGATCAGTCTGTTTTTATTAAAAAAGACGAAATTATGTCTGCATCTGGTGAAATATATATTGATTCTGTCAAATTATATTTATTCCAAAAGAGAGACATACGTTTTATGTTTCTCTGACTAAAACGAGGCGTTTTATGTTTCTCTGAATAAAACGAGGACAATATATACATTGAAAATATTCAACTTGGCTTAAATAAAAATCATGCTATTTGACATAATTGTGTAGTAGAAATGCTGTCTTACTGGCCATTGTAGTTTATTTTATTTTCTATATGTTTCGGTTATTAGTTATTCATTACTGACCATTCGTCGATCTGTTCAAAATGGCTGTCGATCCCACAACGATAAAATTTCAATTTTGTATTCGCTTTTAGTACTTTATCTGTTAAAATATAATATTAATATCGGAGTATTATGAATATTTAATGCATGAAGAACAACATATCAAATTTTCATTTTTGAGTGTAGTTTCACTTTAAAGTCCTCCAGCTTGATAAGTAAGCTTTTTTTCTGAGTAATTTTCATTATTGCTCCTATTACGCAGTTTGACTGCGTCCGAATGTTATTATGTTCGAGGCTGGAAACAGGAATTAAAACTGGTATCGGACTGCATCCCTTGAGGTCATATTCGTGTGTAGCGAGACACAATGTTTCGTGCCAGTTGAAGTATTGTTCACTTTAATTTGCTTTTTGTCATTAGTGAAATTTGAAATTAGTCTCACTATGCGCGCTTCATTGGAGTTTACTGACACGTTCGTTTCCTTTCATTCCCATATGCAAGATATCTATACTCCTGTTCAATTAGTAAACTTCAAACATGAGGTTCGGGTTGTAATAACTAACTGGGAGGTGTTTACATTTGTAACGTCCTTGACTACCTTTGTAGTTATAAAGGTAAGTTTGAATTCAATTTTCTATTACTTTGTAGGTAAAATGAAATTGTTTTACAAAATAACAAATAAATATTGTTTTAAAACCTTTTTAGCTTTTTGTAGCGAAAAATTTAAATTTTCTGTAAGACTGGTAAAACCCAAATGATAATGACTATTACAGATACTTTTGAAAGGGAAATAACCCAACTTTCATAAACGTGATCTGTAAATAAATGCATTTAACAGGTTAATTATGAAAATGTTACTTAAATAGTTGGAAGAAAGATAAAAAAGGTAAAAACAAAAAAAAACTTTTGAAATAAATTACCAACAAAAGCAGCTTCGCGTTAAAAGTAAAAATTGTGCTTTCTATAAATAAAAGAAAATAAAAAGTGGAAAAGTCAAAACTCGTTGTTCCGAATAGATATTTTATGAAAGGATATGGAGTAAATGAACATGAGACTATAACACATATGTTAACTCCAACTGCAATAAGTCCGTTTTGAAAGACTTTAATTCTCTTTTAAAACGTTGTAATTTTGCACTGCGAAACCTGAATCTTAAGCGTGCGCGACACGTAGATACAAATGTAAATATCCGTAAGACTATGAAAAAGAAAGGAAATCGGGTAAATGTCAAGGAGACAACATCCCATATACAGGTTAAAACGACCAAAAACAAAACATCTAGGGGTCACCGTACGGTCTTCAACACAGTGAGGAACCTCACACCATATGGCAAGCCCTAAATGGCCCCAAAAGGATAAAAAAGTGGATAAATCAATGGAAACAAACCACATCCAATAACCCAAATATCAAGAAACTAAAATTTTATAAGAAGACACGGACAAGTCAATCACCAACATATTCCTGACTTGGGACAGGCGCAAAAATTGCGGTGGGGTTAAACTCGTTTTCTTGGATCCAAACCCTCCCCCTATGTGTGGTGAATGGCTAAAAAATAAATACACAAAAAGACTCACAGTAAAAATCAAACTAGAAAAAGTCCAACTTATCAAGACGAGTACCCTTACAATGAAGTACATAAAACATGAAGACAATACACACAGGTACTGTCCAGACAAATGCTCGCAGTTACTGACAGCTAGCTAAGGACATAATTTCCGTTGACTATGATTTCAAGCCTTCTTACATATGAAACTTCAATTGAAATACTTCTAAATAGATTTGGTATAACAACGTCATCAATTACGAAAGAAGAACATGATATTGTGCAATGCCAAATATAAATGTTTTCCGACACGCTAAATGTCGAATTTGAATATGAGTCGCGGAGCGGATCGGCCATGTTTTCTGTTTTGTTTTATTTATGTATTAATCTGCTTGTGTTATGTGTCCTGAAAGTATGGAGGGTTATGACATCGACATCAATTTGGTGTGTCCTCAATTGTAGACACCTGTAGCTACGGCTGTTCATTGCACATGAATACACAATACGTATTCTTAGATTGCGTAAGTAACTGTCCTTTGTACATTTTATTTAATTCGCGATGTATCGCAGTTTCGAAATAAAAACAATTGAAATTTATGAAACTATATTCAGGTTTGGGATTGAAAGCAAAAATAATTTACAGATGTTGAATAAAATGATGCCTTTGATTTCTAAAAGAGTGCGCAGGCTCAACGTAAGGTGTCCATTCATAATTTTCAGTGACCTAAATGCAACGGGTCATCATTTATATTTAGATATATATTGTATTGTGCGGTTATGCGGATGTAAACTTGGATTCTATTGGCTGATTAACCACCTGCTAAATAACCATGTCCGCCCTACACATGACAGTCAATAATCATGATAATGTAGTGTTTCACCTACATGTAGACCAAAGTCATTCAAAAGCGTACATATAAGAATTGTACATAAGGACAAAATTCACAAACATGCAGTAAGCATGGATAAATAAACATATCGTAATTAAAGTTTAACATACTAGTTTACTTCCACGTAATGTAAAACTAATTTCAGCCTGATATTTACAGTAAAAAATACATCTATACTTGGGATAACATGTAAATTATATGAAATATTTTATTTGCATTCATTTTCAAAGGTTTTCGCTCCATGTATTACGAAAACGCCATGTAAACTTTATACAACATGAAAAATCAATGCATCATTCGGCTGTGTATTGTCCAGAGTACGCGGTCAGTCGACATAGCGTTTATGTGTATAATCGTGTAGTTTAATGTAGGTCATTTTGTAATTATCGTTTTCTTAGTTAAACACAAACAGGTTTGCATAACCGCACAAAAATGTTATCATACATTGAACTATTTAGATAGTGTCGAAAATGGTTGAACGGCGCGACATGAAGGTCGCTTGCCGTTCAACTATTTTCGACACTATCTAAATAATCATATTAGTTGGTTCAGTGCATGATAACTTATAATATCTTCGTCGTGTATAGCTTGTCCTAAGCTGATTTTGTTTTTGTGTTTTTTTTATGTAGACCTTTTGGTGAAATCAACGGAACAGTGACAGGTGTTTTCACCCCCAACGAATCGTAAACGGGTAATTTGGTCTGTATTTTAAACTTATATGTATAATAATTGTATTATCATTATAAAAAAGGCATTCTACCTCGTCGCTCCCTTTTCTAAATCTATACTTCTCTTTTGCGTGATAACATAAAGTTCTATTTAGGTTCTTAATCATAGTGTAAAAGGCTTCTGGCGAGGAAAAGATTTCCAAATTAATATAAAACAAGGCTACATCAAAAGATCTTAGGTATTTTTTATACCTATAACATGAAACCTTTATTAGTATGCTAGAGATATTGGAAGACTACTGAGGCACGAAGATACAAAGCTGTCAATTGATCACATTCTTTTAGTTTTCCTGATTGTTCTATTTTTTTATTACTTCGATATTTTTTGTAGGGGTTCACACTGGTAGTGCCTTTTGTGTCTTTGTCTTGTGAACTCCAATTGTTATGCTTATGGATTTCCACTTTAGGAAATTTCTTTTATATAAATTCGCCCTGGAATTTCATTTGCCGAAGTATCGAATATTTCCAAGGAAAACAAAATCATACATTTTATTTATTTTTCTTGTTTTGTTATTTATTTCTTTTTTTATTTTGGATTAAACACATGGCCGGTGTCTCAGTCTTGGTCAGGATTATCGCGGATTATTTTTTTTTCGGTTGTGTCGAAAGTACTTTAAATTGTCGATTCGTGAAAAACTGTTCGGTAAATTTTTTATTACCCTCATAAAAACTATCCAAGAAATGGAGTACTTCTGGTAGATGACCTGCTTGATTCCCAAACGAACTCTTATATGTTTGATGATTTCACTAAAAAAAATTTCATCATATACATCAGGGCTTTATTCAATTAATTTAATTATATTTCAAACACAAATATCATTTTTGATCCATTGTCTGTTTTTCAGGGACGTCACTATAATTTAACAGATACCAAACAAACAAATATCAACTTAAAACTAAATATATACGTCCTACATGTATAAGTTAATATTGATCTGATCTTGTCCGTCGTTGCAGGTACCTGTATTTTTGTAGGGATTCACACTGCTAGTGCTTTGGTTTTATGGCGTTCTTTATTTTTGTATTTTGTTATATCTATGTCGTGTTATGTCAATTTTTTAAGTTGGCATTTTTCATACTTTTCTGTGTTTTTTCATTTTTTTTCTTTCTCTTGTTCATTTATTTACTTATTGTTTTTTTTTTTTTTCGTTTGGTGATTTATTGAGTGAATGATCTCGGGAAACACTACCGCCTAATATTACAAAATTTGTTCTTAAATCACTGTTACTTAAAACTAAAACCTGAGTGGGTTTTTTCATATAAATTAATCAACAAGGTAACACGATACCGAAAAACGTAACGTCACGAGTTATCGTTCTTAACGCTACGGCCTATTGAACGTTTTGCTGATCTCGTGATTCAAATGTAAACTATACTCAAATATTAGGCTAAGATTTACATGTAAAATTACCTATAGTTATTATTTGAGGATGCCTATTTACTAAGATAAAGTATAGTAACAAATTTTAATATAAATTTTAGATTTAGATTGCGTCTTTTTTTCTTTTTTTTTCTTTTCTTCTTTTTCAGAGGTTTGAATGGGGTTATTTTCGTGCAGCGTGTTTAACGTTTTTTATTTCACGTGTTGCCGTGTTGGAGGGTCATCATTTGCCGTGTTTCGTGCAAACCGAAAAAAAGTCGTCGTGAAAGCCAATTTCTAATTTTTCGTTCCTCGTCTTCTGACATTTTATTTCTTGTACGCCCGTGCACAGTACCCCCCCTGTACGACCCTCTTTTCAGTGTAAACAATATTTGTTCAGTAATAACAACATTTTACAATACAGTACACAAAACAATTTATGAAAACCTGCAGGATCTGGTAACAAGCTGGAAAAGCTTATACAACAATTTCTTTGGGTTGACAAATATTTTTTTGTTCCTTTATTGTCATTGTCTATGAATTTCAGCATATCATAAAGTCTATTGTATTAGACTTTATAGTCAATTTTACATCATTCACTGTAAAAAACAGAGACTCAACTTTCTATCATATCTGTATTTTTCTGTTTTAGACCGTGTTCACATTAGAACTATATGCGATCGATTCTTTTAAAGCCTGTTTATGTTCACATTTAAAACATATGAATAGCTTGGCCCCAGATAAGTTGAAAATAAATAATCTTGCCTGGTTACACTTGAAAATGAATATGCAGTCCACTCATAATGGTCAAAATGTTTTTGTTATACAAGAAAATAAATAATCTGGCCTCCAAAGGCTTGGAAATAAATATTATGATCAGAATGGAGCTGAAAATAAATAATCAAACCTTTCCAAATTTGCCACCCCCCCCCACCCCCACCGCCTCAGGATCAAATGGTCGTCCCCTCAGATCGATCGCAATCGATCTTTTTCAGTATGAATAGCTAAAACCGATTGGAATCGATCGCGATCGCGATCGATTCAAATATTGTAAGCGTGAATAGGGTCTTAATCTGGTTATATCGTTCTCACTAGAACCTATTGCGATCGATATCATACTTATTTTAAAGCTCTTGAAACGATTGCAATCGATCCGTTTTACCAGACCAAAAAGATCGATTAAAACGGATCTTATCATGGTATGAGCAGCTAAAACTGGATGAAATCAATTGCGATCGATTCAAATATTGTAAGTGTGAATAGGGCCTTAGTTTAAATGCAAATGTACATGTATGTACGGCATTTTGCCAAGCGGATCTTAAAATTATACACCAACTACAAGTAGCGAAACTGTAGTACAGACACAATTACTTAGTGCAGTGAAATCCGAATTCAAAATCCAGCTTATACAACATTTTGTTGACACATTTTGTTGTGAAAAATGAAACATTTCTTTTCATATGACATTTAATGTCAAAACCTTACGAAAACGACTTGTCTAATAGAACTAAGAACTATATACATGGATACATCTTTCTCGAAGAAAATGTAAAAATGAACTCTAATATCTTTTCCGTAAAATTCACTATTCCTGATTATGAGGAATTTAATTGGTGATTATTTGATTACCAGGCGTATTTTTCAATTACGATTTGATTATCCGACAGCCTTATTATTTATATGATTACCATATTTTTTTCAAAATTTACCTAAATTACTCTACTTTTAGCAAATTATTATTGACTATATTGTATCAAATAATGATTATTTGATTTCTCGGCAGGGTAAACAAAATGTAGAGAGTTTCAGAAAGAAGAGATGTACTCTTCAATTTCATTATAAATTTCTCATTTGTTATAACGCCAAAACAGGCGTAGCCGCTTCTATACTGTCTTTTTAGTAAGCCACAAATATTTTTGAGCCTTCCCGTGGATTTCTTGACTACCTGAATACCAGAGGATTCATTTGTGATTATTTGATTGTCATGTGTATTTTTCAATGATCATTTGATTATCAGATCCCTTTGTTAACTTTTTTTTTCAATAATTAATTGCGTGCTTTTTAAGTTATGATTCCCATGTAACTCCCGTGAAGAAGCTAATATTGAAAATTCTTTGCATAATTTTATAATGTATTTTAAAGCCATACGGACAACAATTTTTTTTCTAGTCAGCTCATGCGTTCAAAAAATTTCGTCGAAGGTTTCCAGGCTTGTGTTCGTAGTTATATTTGATATTTTGTTTGATGTTTTACTATGGTTCCCCCTTTTAGATCATCCTGATTCACTATAAAAATCAACTGATTAAAGTCGAATCACAAGATTACAAATGAAAATGCGACGTGTTTTCAAATATGCAAAAATTGAGAGTTGATAACATTGCCATATCAACCTGTCAATGGTACCCTCCATGGCAGGTTTAGTAACCCTTTCAGACTGTAGTAAACTCTACTTGCTTTCATCCATACACCGATATTTTGTTAAAACTGTATGAATTTCTGCCATTTTGTGTTAAGTTTTGTTCTTATTTGTTGCTTTAGAAAAATATGAAAGGATATGGAGCGAATGTACATGTGACAAAAAATGCACACGATACATAGAAAACTCCGGTTTATCAAGGACAGGGCTTTTATTCCTGTCTACATTTTGATGTCGCCTGAGGGTCTTCAACCAGAGTTGAACAATATTCATCCCCTAAAGCGAGATCAAGAAGGCCCCTAGCGTGCACTTAAGCGGTAGTCTTGACAAAAATGTTGAGCATCATCGATCGCAGCTGTTTTTCTTCTTTC
The DNA here is from genome assembly GCA_002080025.1 of Modiolus philippinarum. Taxonomy (NCBI): domain Eukaryota; kingdom Metazoa; phylum Mollusca; class Bivalvia; order Mytilida; family Modiolidae; genus Modiolus; species Modiolus philippinarum. Next base: position 93,164 of record MJUU01041010.1, read on the forward strand.
TTTTTTATTTTTGACTTTTACATCTAAGCACTTCATACACAGGGGACAGTCAGATTGAGTTGACAAACGTGCTGGTCCGGCCAAAGATGTTTGTTGGATAGGTCACTATACTGACCAATCTCTATTGAACAAAATTCAAAAGTCAAATAATGAAATTGCACATAATTTGAAAATACGTGTCTTTTATTTGTCCTCACATTCTCCAACATGATGTCGGATTGGATTTTTTCTTATTTTTGCTTAGATTTCATTAAATTTATTGGAACTTAAAGGAATTTCTTGAGACACCCATACGGACTTTATACCGAATGGTCTGGCTTGATCCAAACCGTATGAGTTTACATATGCATACCGTATGCGTATCGTCGGCAGTACGCTAAACGGTCCGATAATATGAGTAAACGCATATGGCCCGTTAACGCGTATAAATACCCGTATGGTTTGGATAATATATACTAGAATTTGTTAACCATGCGTTAAGAATAAAATATTTTTTTGTTTGTTTGTTTGTTTGTTTGTTTGTTTTTTGTTTTTGTTTTTTGTTTTTGTTTTTATTATTATTTATTTGAGGGCAGTAAACGTCACATTTTCATTACTTTAACTTTTGTGATGCATCCTTGTACTGATAACTGAGATATAAACCTACTCTTAAGTATATTTTTCTTGTCAAGTAACCTAGTCAAATCGCATTTCAAGTACTTTGAATATACCAGCAAAGGTTTTGTTGATAGTAATAAAAGCAAAATACGTTTGCATGTATGTTATAAATATACGGATAGCGTCACCAACGTCAACCCTATTTGACACGTTTTTGGGCGTATTAGCCATCTTTGACGAGCTGTAACTCCAAAATAAAGACGGTTTTTCTTAATTCATATGGAACGCTTCAGTTGAGATCTACGTTATGTTAGTTTTTAGTTCACAGTCGTATGTTTTAACGTATAAAAACGTCACAAAAACTAGAAATTTCGGTCTCAAATTCAGCGTTTTCCCTATTTGTCTTTGTAAATTTGGCGCCAAAAATGGTTTTTTCGATGGAAAATAACTCGGAAAAATGCACGGTGACCCCCAAATTTTATTTCATTTACTGATGTATCTAAGATAGATCTTCACGAATATATATACTTTTTGGAAAAAGATTTCGGTCCGTTTCGGTATCGTGTAACCTTAGGGCATTTTCTACTCAAATCAAGACACCTGCAACAAGTAAAGGCAAGAGGCAAATTATTGAACACATTTTCGATTCATATAAAAAGTGAAAGGTGTCGGATGATTTGCAGTATTATATTTAAATTGATTGATTGTTCTGTTGGGAATACCACAAAAATCAGACAACGACGAAACTTCGCCAAAAAATTTTACTTTATTTCTTCAAGAAATATTAAAGAAAAAAATATCTTAGTAATTTCATAAACTTCAGTATAGTATATATAAGAAAAATAACATCTGCTAGAGCCACAGATATTTTTAGAAAGATTTCGTATGGTTTTATGCATTTTATACATTTTTTGAAATTATGGATTTCTTTTGTTCGGGTTAAAGTGCTGCTGATGAGGACTTGATTTCCGAAATGGCTATACAGCTCATTAAAATTATTGCAGTTGGAGTTAAGATATGTTTTATGGTCTCATGTTCATTTACTCCGCATCCTTTCGTAAAAGTTTGCTTTTTATTGCAATGTGGAGTTGGTAAAATAATTCCCCGTGTTAGAGATGTATGCTCTATATTCTTTTGATATGTTGTACTTGTACATGAGATAATATCTCATGTGTACACTTTGTTCAATTACTATTATCTAAATTTATGTAAATTCTAAAACCTAAGAATTAACTCCCTCATTCGTAGTTTCGTCCTTAGCTATATTTGATATTACTGATTATTCAGATTTCGTTTGGTTTTATGCATTTTATACATTTTTTGAAATTATGGATTTCCTTTGTTTGGGTTGAAGTGCTGCTGATGAGGAATTAATTTCCGAAATGGCCATACAGCTCATTAAAATTATTGCACTCGGAGTTAACATATGTGTTATGGTCTCATGTTCATTTACTCTGTATCCTTTCGTACAATATTTGAAAAAATGGTGATCGGAAATTGATTTATGTGGTGCGTGCAAGGTACATTCACGGTAGAGAAAACAATTCTTTACCCATGTTCACACCAGTGAACCAACATGAACTGATGTTTTGTCAATTGTTAATAATTAACACAATGATGTGATGTTTTGTCAATTGTAAATGTTAAACACACTCTATAAAATCATTTCAAAGGGCATCGTCCGAGTTCACTGATAAACAACATCCAATCCTGTATTCAAAATTATATTGATTACAGAAAAACGTGGCTAATGAAATCTTTGACCACCTTTTGACAAGACGTAGTAATTGGATTTTACATCTTGACAATTGGATTAGTTCATTGAGATACTGTCATGTTACAACAGATTCAAACTTAAGAAATCTGGAAGCCTTTACTTAGTTCAACATGCAACAACTTGATAAATTGATATAATGTGGTTATGATATATATCAACATATATCATGCAAATATGGAAAAAGTAACATATATCATGCAAATATGAAAAAAGTTATTAACTAGGTAAGAATACTGTTGAAATGTTTTAGAGGAATTTCAGTTTTAATAGTTTCCATCGATTAATTTTGGCTTCTTTAGTAGGCAAAGTCATTAGAATGGCGATCATTCCAACATATTAATACAGGCGAAGGATAGATAGTACACGTGGTCTACTAGAAATGTTATATTAAATTTAACTTTTTAATACACCTTTGCTGCGGAAACCCTTTGTTTGGAATAATTTGTGCCTTTGTTTTTAGATCCTAATTTTGTTCTCTATCAGCTTTTACACATTTTCGGTTTATGGGTTTCCAAATGTTTTGATTTGATCTGCACTGAGGAGACATAAGTTGTACGGAAATTAAATTAACAGTAACTTCGGTATTTTGTTTTTTTATTACCGCTGGGCCGATGTAATTGTAATTTTCAGTCTTTGGAGATGGTTCCTGTTATCCCCATTTTTTCATTCCACAGATACTTGTCATGCAACCAAATTATATTACCCTAAATATAAAAGTTAATTCATTTTTCATCCAGAGATTTTGAGTACTGTTATACAACTCGACTGGTGAAAACACTTCCTATTTTTTGTAAAATCAAATATTAAACTTTTAGCCATGAACGTTTGAAAATAACCATTTTGCAAGTGTATCTCTATTATGCCTATTATAATTCGAGTATTCATTAAAGATCCTCCGTAAACGAAGTTTAAGGAATATATATGTTTAAGTCCATCTGTTCGTCTGTTTGTCCTTACTAAAGTTACCTACTTTGTTAAATCAATTTCTAAAATAGGTTTTAACCAATGGGTCTATAATACGACAGCTTATTCGTGCCAAGTAGAAAAAAAAAAATATAATGAAAATCTTTAAAACGATTTTAAAAATCGTTTGTACGGTTTTTTGGAATCGTTTGTCCTTAGCTGATTTTGGCTTTACATTTAGATCAGATTGGTTATTTGTTCTCTATCAGTTTTAAACATCTTTGAGTTATCTCCCTCATGCAAAGCTCTGTCCTTATCTTATTTTGGTCTAACTTTTAGATCATATTGGGCATTTGTTCTCTATCAGTTTTTCAACATATTTGATTTGATGGTCTTCCAAACGTTTAGATTTTATCTGCATTGAAGAGACATAATTTGTCGAAATGCGCATATGCAGAATTTTCTAAATTCACAGTAACTTCGGTATTTAGTTATTTGTACGATTTTAAAATCGTAAGAACGATTTTAAAATCGTTTGATTTAAAAATCGTTTTTTACGATTTTTAAAATTCGTCTCTACGTTTTTAATGTCGTTTGTACGATTTAAAAATCGGTTTGTATTGTTTTAGAATTTGTTTGTACGATTTGCAAAATCGTTTAAACGATTTTTAGTTTTTTTTTTCTTCTACATGGCATGAATTAGCTGCCATACTATAACGTTATATAATATGCATGTGGACATCTTAATTTAGTAACGTTCTAAATCTGGAAATTATTCAACAATGCATTATGGGAAGTGTACCAATTTCTTGCAATGCACTACCCTCACAAATTTAAAACTGCAGGATGTCTTTATATACAAATTAAATGTTTACATATAAACATATGCTGTTTCTGTATTTGTTGCATTTTATATTTATTTGTTTCTTGTTCAAGCTCTTTGGATTTGGTCAATATCAACAATTTTTTATTAGGAGGCGACATAATGTCTCAATATCATCTGTCGCAACTTTCGAGACACAGATCTGAAATGTGCGATTTTTTCCTGCATTCTATATTGTTGTAACATTATGAAGTAGTAGGTATTTATAAATCTTTCGAGGACAATTGTAAAAATTGGGTTTGAGAATTTGTGTAGCTGAGAATACCTGAGACTAGAAAATTTTGTACGTCAGATCTTCGTCGTCCTGTTATTTCTTTTGTTGTAGTGGTATCCCATATTGATGAACTAGAATTTCGATCTTCCTTTTAATCATGCCATATATATATATGAAGATGAGGATCTCAGATCAATTAAGGTGGATAGACACTTATATTAATATCCATGAGATTTCGCTATAAATCGGCTCAATTGAAGGATCCATCCTACCGACCTGAAATCTATGATAAAACGTTGGGTCATCATGCTTGTTTTTTCTACCGTTGAGATCCAAGTTTGCTCATTTTTAGCCCTTTTTCACCTTTGTTTAAGAAATAGATTGTAAGCGGGCTCTATGCTAATTAGAACATGGTAAGACCTTATATTTGTCGATATTTTATACCGAGCGATAGCGAGGTATAAAATGAGGACAAATATAAGGTCTTACCATGTTCTAATTAGCATAGAGCCCAATTGCAATAATCTATTTCGATTCTAATATGGTTTAGAAATGTTCTGAAAATTTGAAGCGGTACTAGGAGGATGTTTTCAAATGCCATTTTGGTCGTAGAAATTAAGCGAAATAGACGTTCACCATGAAACAACATATAAGCATATAAAAGTTGAAAAATGACTTTTATCCATTTTTTTTTTCAACATTAAGCATTAAAATGAATAAAAATGTGTTATTCCCGTTTGAACTATTTACGGTTGAGATTATGACGTTCGGTATTCGTATTGTGACGTCACCGAAGGCTCTATGCTTATTAGATCCCTGTAGTGTTCTCAAAGCGTTTGAAGGACGCCATATTAGAATTACAAAGAATACACTGGAAAAATAAGGAAAGGCAATTTTCGGCGTTATATAAAGGAACCCTCTATCAATAAGAGTTTTCTTATTAAGCTTTATCTACAGGAAAAGGGAGGTGATTTGCGGCGAAGTAAACGAAATATGACGTTTCACACCTGTCAGTCAAATATGACGTCACAAAGGAAAAGATGTCAAATAACTGTTCCGGTCCGAAAATCAAAGCTGTCCCGTACTCAACTTTTTATTGTTCAAATGCATGACAGAATTGCGCAACACAAGAGTGTCTATATACCTAAAGAATAGTTAAAATGTGCCATAAATTTACTGTCACTGTGTTCTTAATTACAGAAGTAGAGTTTTCTTTTTAACTTTTTAACGACTTTACTATATATTAATGTTATACAAAATTTGCTCCCATGGCAGTACCAAATGCTACGAAAACACTGAATACCTGTAAAAGACACAATGTAATAGATTATATTTTAATTATAATTAATCGATATCGCAATTACCTAATGCATCAATTCAATTTTTTACTATTCAATTTTTCATAAAAAAATATAAAAACTCAAATAAAGTGTGCTCGACACTGATGAGAAAAGATCAGAAAATTTGATTTAATTGTGTTTGAAATTCTTAAACAAATGGTATAATTACTTTCAGGTCACACGTGATGATAGTTAAGAATTTATTATTTCAAAACTGAAATTCCTGTAAATATAAAATAGTACTGAAATTAGGTCTATAGGACCAAAGTATCAAATGAAATATTTTCTCAAAAAGAAACTTAACTTGATTATATGAATCTTACACTAGTGAAAAGGCAAGATCGAGAAATATCAGACATCCAAGGTTAAGAATTCAATATTTCTTTGACAAGGCTTGCCAAGTCGGAGAACAATTGAAGTCTTAGCCGATTGTGTCGGAGATTTCTAAATCTTGCATTGTAAACGGTTTTTGATTTTTTCACATTTGTAACCACAAAATGGGATTTGTTTACCACCAGACGGCAATGACATCAGAATAAGTTGCCTGGTAATTTTCCGTCCTCCAGCGGGAGAACAAGATAATAATGAATCTAACACGGTCGGGTGTGCGAGACAAGGAAATCTCACACACCGTACCCAAAGGCAAGATTATGGTTGTCTCTTACGAGGCTTTGCCGAGTCGGAGACTACCTAATCTTGCCCGAGGTAGTGTGAGATTTACCTTGTCTTGCACACCCACCCGTGTTTGATTTATTTTCTCACCCTGATTTGGACATTGGACATCATGTTTCGTACTATCAAGCGTACTGATGGATGTATATTGACACTAAATAACTCAAAACATAATACATTGCACAATCATGCACTTGAATTACTCTGGCTTTTCATTAATGTTTACTTTAAAAAAATACACTGCAATCGTTGATCTGAAATTTGACCTTCGTGATGTATGTTTACTTACATGAGTTATGTCCCCTTTAATGACGTCATAATATTCGAGCGCGGGATTTTTTAATGTAGTGTATGTTATTATTCAGAATATCATTTTGTACATTAAATATGGTGTCAAGAGTTTAAGACGCAGTTTTATAAATTCGATGTTGTTGAAAAATGTGTTTATTTTAATGGAAAAACAGAAAAACAAGTGCAATATGAATGTCAAGCAGATACAAAAACCGCGGGAAAAAGATCGTGTAAGTGTTCTCACCCAGGCGGGTGGGTGAGACGGAAAATGGATGGGTGAGACCGAAAAATCTCACACAGGCATTATCTACATAGAAAGCACTACAGGTAGGGTGAGAAAAGAATATCTTGTACCCCTAAAAGCTGGAACTGGCTTGTCTTTTAAGTGACAATACTTCTACTGGGTTAAAAAGAAACCTCTACTGGATGTCTCTATTTACAATTAACATATACACATATAACGTGTGCTACAACAATATTGGCTGTATTTTATATTTTTCAGATTTTCAGGCTTTTTCAACTCAATTCTATTCAACAATATTTTATTAGGGGGAGACAACTTGTTTTAGAATCCTCTGTTGCAGCCTTTCTAAAAACGTCTGGAATTTGGCAGGGTGTTGTTATATTCATTGAACATGTGCATCTATGGTTTTGGTTACATTCTGTATTGTTGTATGGATTCAAAAGATAGCTGAACAGTAGTCTGTAAAAGGGTATCCATTTTGATTAATCAACTCATGTTACAGTGGGCCACTTTATTTTTAACACACAAGGAAATGCTTAGGTGACTCAAAACATATTAAGCGGCAGGTAATTATAACTCTTTGGAGGACAGTTTTAGCTAAAAAGGGTTTAAAGATTTTGTCCATGATATTTGTGTTACAGAGAATGCTGTTCCTACCGTCAGATTTTCCATTCTACTAAAGTGTTCAGTAATCACTGGATTGCAATATTAATGTACCATGATTTCGATCTCCCTTAATGATACTTATCTATGCAGACTGGAATCTCAAATCATCCAAGAATAGTCAATATGAGCCTTAAATTTGATGTCACTGTCTTTTCTATGACAGTAATAGGATTTTCAAACTTTTCAACGAATTAATTTATATTTCTAATTATACAAAATTCACCTTCGTGGCAATACTAAATATTATGAAAAAAATTGAATAGCTATAAAAAACAATGTACTAAAAATATTTTTAATTGTATGCATCAAATTAAAGTTTAAACCACTTAATATTGAAAATATAAAGACTCAAATAAAGCGTGCTTGACACTTATGAAAAATGGGAAAAAAAATATTCATCTTCGTGTTTGTAAAATCTTAAATAATAGATTTAAAAGCTTTTAGATCACACCCGATGATTAATAAATGACTGAAATTCCTGTAAAATATTAAAGAGTACTAAAACAAAATTAAATTTGCCTGAATAGGAAATATCTCAATATTTGCTCAAAAGAAATCTAATTAGTTTACATCTATTGGAATGTCGCAGGTATACACACGATTTTTTAATTTCACATGATATAACTTATTTTTAAACTTAGACAATAATGTTGACATGACAAGATATTTTATGAACAATGAGAAAAAAAATAAAATCATATTTTGTTATATAATAAGGCAAGATTTTGAGTATTTCTTCAAAAGTTAAAAATTCTTCCTTATATACAAACTTATTGAAAAATTTGTGATGAATTATTTTGGAATATTCTTTTTTTCACTGTTTCGTAATTTACATGTCGGCCAATTGTTACGGTGTCGTTTGAGGGATAAATAGTTCTTCCCTCTTGATTGACGATATTGTAAATTGTTCTTTATCACACTTTACACATATTTTGGTATATGGATTTCCAATGTTTTGATTTGATCTCCATTGAAGAGTCATGCCTTGTCGAAATGCGCGTATGCCGAAACTAAATTAACAATAACTGCAGTATGTTTGTTATTTAGTAGAGCGTAGAGTGAGGTGTGATTATTATAAAAGACGCTTAAATTTAATGAAATTTTGTTCAAAACTTAAGGAGTATCTCCCTCTTGCATAAGTCTGTTCTTAGCTGATTTTGGTTTTCTATTTAGATCTTATTGGTATCTTTTGATATATTTTGATTTTATCTGCACTGAAGAGTTGTCGAAATGCACATATGCAGAATCCAAATTAACAGTAACTTCGATATTATGTTATTTAGTTAAAAAGTTTAAATGACCAAAAAGCCTTATGGAATTTTAATTGCTTATATGAAAGGTTGTAATGTTATCTAATAGAAGGTTATGTCGTTAACGTTGGAAACTTGTCAAAACTCTACGAAATTGGGTCGAAAGGGCCTTGTGGACCAAATCAAAGTAAATAAATCAAAATTATTCAAATTTAATTGAAATTCGTAAAAGACATTGTTATGATAATCGTAAAATTGAATGACTCGACATAAATATTTGGTTTCAAAAATGACGTCATGTGCATCGTCTTCAGAATAACGGACCAAAGGATATACCGAACTTATAGTACAAGTGTCTTTGTTTTTTTTGTTTTTTTTATATTTGTTTTTTCTCTTTTTTTTTGTTTTTTGTTTTTGTTTTTCTTTGTTATTATTTTTGTTTTGTTTTTTTTTTTTTTTTTTTTTTTTTTTTTTTTTTTTTTTTTTTTTTTTTTTTGCTTTGCTTTGCTTTGTTTTTTGTTTTTTGTTTTTGTTTTTTGTTGTTTTGTTTTTGGTTATTTTTGCTAAAGATGTGATCAAAGCAATTATAAAGGCGTGTTATGATAACAACATTTATTGATATCGTTATCCAAATGAAATCGAATCTCAGCGCCAACTCCGGAGACTGTAATTTGCTATTTTTTTTTCAAAATCATTACCACAAAGCTAATTTTGTTACAAATGCATTTCATATGATTTCAAGAAGACATATTTTTTGCCATCTTGCGGCAATGGAGAAAACTTTTGATACTGAGATGTACAAGGGAGATAAATTTATGTCAAGTGGTAATATTGATCAAAATGCATGGGTGTTCCGCGGAACACATGTGTCGCCTGCACTATATATATAAAGAATTCCTGTTTTGTTATATAATTACAATGTCCAATAATAATCAGAAAAAATCAACATTAAAAGGAAAATCAAAATACATGAGCTTATCTACAATATCTATTAAAGCATTCTGCAAGTTTGGTTGGCAAGTACTGAGGAGTTGCGGATAACGGAAGGATACCCTTATGACTCCATTAAGCTAAACAACGGTAGTAGAATACCGAGGGAACAAAGCACAAGATTACACAAATCAAAGTCCAGAGACAAGGCAAAAGCAAGAACACCAAAAGACGGAAGACCAAAGACACCACATGCCCACAAAACACACGAACATTACATATACAACACAAAAAACTAAAGCACTAACAGTGTGAACTCTCAATAAACAAGAGTGACATCAGGTGCTCCGGAAGGGTAAGCATGTCCTGCTCTGTGCACAGCACCCGTCACACTGTCAGTGGGTCAATCCAGGGTAAAGTCGCAACCGGTAATGTCAAATCCTGGAAGACGCGAATCTAGCTGAAAATGTCAGTTTTTATTAGCTCACCTGACCCAAAGGATCAGTGTGAGCTATTCTCATCACTTGGCGTCCGGCGTCCGTCCGTTAACTTTTCACACTTTGATCTTCTCCTCTGAAACCACTGAGGCAAATTCAACCAAACTTTACAGGAATGATGTATGGAAGGTCCTTTACAAAGATTGCTCATTTCGTTCCGATCCGATAAAAAACATGGCCGCCAGCGCGGAACTTAGGTTTAACATAGGACCCTATGGGAAAATTCACATTTTCATCAACTCCCCTGAAACTGCTGAAGCAAATTCAACCAAACTTTACAGGATTGATGCACTGAAGCTCCTTTACAAAGATTGCTCATTTTATTCTGATTCGACAAAAAACATGGCCACCAGCACGGAACTTAGTTTAACATTGGCCCTATGGGAAATTTACATTTTCATCTTCTGCTCTGAAACTGCTGAAGCGATTTCAACCTAACTTTACAGGAATGATGTATGGAAGGTCCTTTACGAAGATTGCTCATTATGTTCCGATCCGATAAAAAACATGGCTGCCAGCGCGGAACTTAGGTTTAACATAGGACCCTATGGGAAAATTCACATTTTCATCAACTCCTCTGATACTGCTGAAGCAAATTCAACCAAACTTAACAGGAATGATGTACTAAAGCTCCTTTACAAAGATTGCTCGTTTTATTCCGATTCAACAAAAAACATGGCTGCCAGCACAGAACTTAGTTTAACATTGGCCCTATGGGAAATTTACATTTTCATCTTCTCCTCTGAAACGACTGGAGCTAATTCAACCGAACTTGACAGGAATGATGTATGGAAGGTCCTTCACAAAGATTGCTCATTTCGTTCCAATCCGATAAAAACATGGCCGCCAGCGCGGAACTTAGGTTTAACATAGGACCCTATGGAAAAATTCACATTGTCATCAACTCTTCTGATACTGCTGAAGCAAATTCAACCAAACTTGACAGGAATGATGTACTAAATGTCCTCTATAAAGATTGCCCATTTTATTCATAAAGATTGCCCATTTTATTCTGATTCGACAAAAAACATGGCGGCCAGCACGGAACATAGTTTAACATTGGCCCTATGGGAAATTCACATTTTTATCTTCTGCTCTGAAACCTCTGAAGCAAATTCAACCAAACTTTACAGGAATGATGTATGGAAGGTCCTTTCCGAAGACTGCTCATTTCGTTCCGATCCGATAAAAAACATGGCTACCAGCACGGAACTTAGGTTTAACATAGGACCTATGGGAAAAATGTCATTTTCATGAACTCCTCTGAAACTGCTGAAGCAATTTCAACCAAACTTTACAGGATTGATGCACTGAAGGTCCTTTACAAAGATTGCTCATTTTATTCCGATTCGACAAAAAACATGGCCACCAGCACGGAACTTAGTTTAACATTGGCCCTATGGGAAATTTACATTTTCATCTTCTGCTCTGAAACTGCTGAAGCGAATTCAACCAAACTTTACAGGAATGATGTACTAAAGGTCTTTTACCAAGATTGCTAATTTGTTTCGGATTTGACAGAAAACATGGCCGCCAGCACAGAACTTGGGTTAAACATAGGATCCTATGGGAAAAACACCATTTTCCACATCTCCTCTGAAACTATTGAAGCAAATTCAAGCAAATTACAGAAATGATGTATGGAAGGTCTTTTATAAAGATTTCTTATTTTGCTGGGATCCGACAAAGAAAATAGCCCCCAGCATCGAACTTGATTAAGAATGGTTCCCATAATTTAAAACATTTTTTCATTACATACTCTTAAATTATTGAAGCAAATTCAGTCAAACTAAGATTGCTTATATTGTTTTGATCTGATAAAAAACAAGACTGCCAGCACAGAACATGTTTTAACATAAGATCCTATGGGATAAACAACACTTTCATCACCTGTTGTAAGCATTTTGTCAGGTGAGCGATTCAGGCTCAGTGTCTGAGCCTCTAGTTTGTGACACTGACATTTCATATCTATGATGTCGTGGTGACAGCCATAGAATTTCTGAAGGGACGAAAGTAACAAAGGCTGAACATATCCCTGACTCAGCAGTTTTTGTGACAGTGCTTTTGCTCTTTCCACAAAGTCACTGTATGTACTGCACGCTCTACAGTAACGAATTAATTGTGAAATATATACTCCATATGCTTGGGATGCAGGTATATTGCTGCAGAGAAAGGGAAAGTCAAAAAATGACAATATATATTGAAGCATTCTTGCAAGTTTGGTTGGAAAGTACCAAGCGGTCTAGGAGGAGTTGCGGATAATGGAGGTACATTCCCTATATAGCTATGACTCCAATAAGTTAAAATGACAAAGTCCAAACATTAATAGAAAATCTTTAAAAAAATAAAATCAATCAAAAACAAAATGCATGGTGCACTTCTGCAATATATATTGAAGTCTTGCAAGTTTGGTTTTAAAATAGCAAATGGTGTAGGAGGAGTTGCGGATAATGGAGGTATATACCCTATATAATTATGACTCCAATAAGCTAAAATGACAAAGTCCAAATATAGCTCCAAAATCTGGAAAAACATTAATAAAGAATACCTAAATGCATGGTGCACATCTACAATACATACTGAAGCATTCCTGCAAGTTTCATTGGAAAGTACCCAGTGGTTTAGGAGGAGATGCGGATAATGGTTAAAATTTTGGAGCCATACAGACGGACGGACGGATGGACAGACGGACGCAAGACGACAGATAGTGATCCCATGTGTCGATCCTGAACTAGGTGCAAGCGACACAATAAATAGATATCTATTTCTGAGTTGGAAATAGCATATTAAATGACATAAAGACACAACTTGCTATCAAAGTATGAAAAAAAAAATCAATATTTTACAACTTAAACACCATTTACTTTGAAATATACAATGAAATCAAACAATGATTAAACAATGATACTGTAAAAGTCTAATAGGTAAAATTCCGACTGACATTAATGTTACAATGTGCATTGGAGCTGTAGAGAGGAATAAAAAAAATGTAATAGTAACAATAATACTCAAAAGGTAAGAGACAACATTTAAAAGGTAAAATATAAGGAAAAGAGACGGTATCGAAAGAGTTAAATATTAGAGACTGCATGTAAAAGGTAAAATATAAGGAAAAGAGACGGTATCTAATGAGTTAAATATTAGAGACTGCATGTAAAATAAAAGGAACAGAGACGGCATCTTAAGGGTAAAATATAACGAATAAAACCACTATCTAAAAGGTGACACATATAAACAATGGATTTGAAAAGAGAAAAGAAAATGACTCAGATATTCTATCTGGCAACTTGTCGATAAAAAGCAAAATGCTACATTTTATTTTACTTGTTAGGATAAGTAGTTTCATGAAGATAAAACTTGTATTTTCTCAGAAATCACCTTAAGGTGTCTGCTGGGTATTCATTTCCTATTATAGAATTTTGTAAAGTTTTCTGTGTAGAAACATAACTGTATTATTGTCCAAAATGTAAAATAAAATTTGGGGGTCACCGTGTATTTAAGCGCAAAATCTGAAATTGAAAATTTCAGGATTTTACATAGAAATGATAGGGAAAATGATCATATGGGAGGATAGTTCGAAAAATATAAATTTGTTTCATACTTTGCATGTGTTTAATTAACGTTATGTAGTTTACATATAAGAAACAAAAATTAGGGGTCACCGTTGAAATAAGAGAGAAAAATTGCAAAATGTTAATTTCTCTAGTGATATCTTTGTTAAAATATTTTATGAAATTATCTCCCTTGAATATTTTCTATGTTCTGTAAATCCAGCAACAGATTTGAAGCTCATGTGTTTTAGCTTACGATTTTCAAAGAAAATGATATAAAAATGATTAGAAATATAATTTTTAAGTACATTTGAACTTTCTTTTCATTTAAAATAACTATTTTGTTAAATTTCTTAATGAATGAAACCTAAATGAACAATTATTAGCCAAAAATGGCGGAAAAATACCACTGAGACACCTTAAGTGTAAATGTGAACCTTTGTTGTTGCCACATAAAACAGTACAAAGTTTAATTTAAAACAGATAACAAATAAAAAACAATATCTAAAACAACATAAAATATGAAACACTTGAAGACACGAAACACGTAGAATGTTTAAAAGAGATTCTGATATTACTGAGAAGTACAAATAAAGTCCGGACACTTTGCTTTGCATCCACTCAAAATATTATCATTCCAATGAGACACTTGCATATTTTGCATTCCAAAAGTGCTGAGTCATTGGTTTCAGAACAAAAAAAAACAGTACAGGATTCACTGCCCTGACATGAACATAAGTATGGTGAATAAAAGGATATGGAGTAAATGCACATGAGACAAAGTCTCTACAAATACATGGTAAAAAAACAAGCAAAGGAACAACGCTTTTATTGTTGTTCTTCATCTTGAAGTCACCACGAGGCCTTCAACAATGAGCTTTGCTCATACCTCATAGTAAGTTCAAGACGGCCCCTAGCACCGGTTTAAGCGGAATTCTTTGCTAATTCTTTGCTAGTATGTACAATGCAGGACATGTTCTTTGCACATTCATACAAATAAACATGCTTGTTTTCCTTTACATGAATAAATCATGCCTTGAAGAAAGACGGACGCCATTTGTCCTTTCAACAGCCAGGCTCTAATTTTTTATCCTAAAACTTCCAACAATTATCATTCTGGTTCTTTAATGTTGGGCTTAGTTGCAAATGACGACGCCCAAACCCTGCTTTTAAAAGACTTTTATCTTTGCTTGGAGCTAGTTCAAGTCTTAACGTCTAAACTGGTTTAGACTGTTGTGCGACTTCTTCAACCAGTCTTCTTTGTCAAACAATTAAGAAATTACCTTCATTGAAGCATCAATGAAACTGTCGTCATCTTCTAGATAGGCAAGATCTTGAAAACGACTTGACTGATCTTTGACAAGCATGAATACGAACCTCTTTCAGTGGACTCACATTCATTAAGTGCACTTGAAAATAAAAGATGTTTTCTTACACCAATGGCCCTATTACACTCTCAATTGAGTGTACTGGAGTCAATACCCCCCTAAAAAAACAACAGCAAAATATCTTGAAGAATTATAATAACCTTAATGAGATCTTTTTATTCTGAAAACGATGCGCATGACGCAATTTTACCAAATTTGTCTTTTAAATTGAGTCTTTTCATTTTACGAATTAATCTATTTGGCAAAGCATTAAAATGTTTTGAATGACTTTTAATTTACTTTCGAACGATTTTTAATCATTTGCTTTGATTTGGTCAAGGTGACCCTTTTGACTCAAATTTTCTTACAGTTTGTACCAGTTTTCAATGTTTACGACATAATCCTCTGTTAGCTAACATTTCCACCTTTCATATGAGCCAATAAAATTCCATTAGGCTTTAAGGTAAATAAAAGTTATAAAATTTAGTCTTCGCATATATCATGACTCAAAATCTACACATTTGTTCAAAATTAATATCTTACTTGTAATATACAGTAAAATGTTCAAAGAAGTTGAAGGGTATCGACATGGAAAGTCATATAACAGTGTTTAGAAAAATACAAAAAATGCCCAAGTTGCATTATCAATATCACATCTTGTTAATCTGTACACATGTTTCAAAGAAAACCTCTCGTTAGTAATATTAGAGGCAAATTATATTCACAGGCAAGGTCCAAAAAGGTGCAAAAGAAGTATTATTTACCAAAAGTACAGAAATAGCTACTGTAAACCAACTAATTTTCGCGAGCTATTTATTTTCTCGACTTTCGCCTGCGTGAAAATATCGCGAAAATAAATCGTCGCGAATCTTATTTTTATGTAATTGAAGAAATAGAAAATCGCGAAAATTTGTCTCCGCGAACTTTACCAGAAGGGACAAAAGTCGAAATAAAGTTTACAGCATATAAGATGCCAAATCCAGTATGAAGGACAAAAACATTGTTACATTGCTCAACACCTAGCAATGAATTCTACTTAAACCGGTGCTAGATGCCGTCTTGAGCTTACTATGACGTATCAGGATAGCTTATTGTTGAAGGCTTCATGGTGACTTCCAGAATAAGAACAACAATTAAAGTGTCGTCACATTGTTTGTTTTTTGCCATGTTTGTGTTGAGACTTGTTCTCATGTGCATTTACCTCATATCCTATCATTGCAATATACATTTTTGTACCATATTAGGCATCTTAGTGATCCTGTCTATAAATATACGAATATTCGTGAAAGTACAGTGATTGTGTGTTATGTCTGTCAATGACCCCTGGATACTTCTCAGTCACACGATATAGAATATACAGGGTATTCAAGTTTAGTAATTTGATAATCAATATTTCAGGAATTTAGCAGAGGATGCATATGTATAATTGTGACACAATATTCTTGTTGTACTGCAGCAAACATATGAAAAGACTGTATGGAATGAGTGGTATAGTGCAGTCAAGGCAACGTATACATAGAAAATAGGGAAACGGGGAATGTGTCAAAGAGACAACGACCCAAAGAGGAGTAATAAAACCTCAAAGCCACCATAAGATCTTCAATGAACAAATATACTTTATGTCAGCATTCTTATTATCATATAAGCTTTTACGCATTGAAATTCCTTTCAAAAGCATGAAGGAACATTCTCTTTCTATTACGTATATGACAGGAATATAGATGAACAACTAACTCTTGGAAATGCAAAGAAACAAGGGATTCTAGAACCTGTATTAGCTAAAAATAATTATTGAAAATATTTATTCTTGTTTTTGAATTTAATTGACCATTATGGGTATATAATGTATTAAATATATTTGATAAAAAAAAGTTTCCCGCAAGCTTACAAATCACAGCAATCATCTTTTCATATCACACCACATCTTCTATATGGTATGATATTGTATAATGATCTTAAATTGAAATCACTTTATGGATAGCTTGGGATTTCTACACGTAAATAGCAAACGTATCTTTTATCCAATATCCGAAAATAGATTATCAGGATAATCAGTTTCAAATTAAATGATGATAACAAGTTGTGTCCGGTTTCTTTCCGAATAACGCCATACATACTAACGATATTTTATATCAAATAAACATAGAATCCTTTCGAATGTAATGATTTGATAACAGAATCTTAGTAACATGTTATACGGGTCATCATATGCAATCCAGTGCATAGTCTCACTGCAACATCCCTCTAAAATAAACTCTCATAACGGCATAAATGTTGCTCATCTGTTATGTTGTTAATGTTGCCGTTTATTTTAATGAATTTGTGGACCTTAGCAAATACACGTCGCAAGGTGACAGCTATCTATTTAACTTACGAAAAAATATCTCTTGTTCAGCGGACTTGGTTTGCATAGTAGCATAGAAAACTGAACAGAGGACAGATAATGTTGCTACAGATAAAATGTGCTGATTCATTTTTCAGTTGAAAATAGTTCAGCTAATTTTTACTCTGACATATAGCTTGGTTTCAGAATATTATCCAAGGTAGATAATATCCCACACAATTATACTTAGATTAACAAAGAAAGAATATGGAGTAAATGTACATGAAACGAAGTCTTTACAACTACTAAGTGTTAACAAGAAATGGACGATGGTTTTATTGCTGTTCTTCATTTGAAGTCAAAATGTGGCCTTCAACTATGATTATACTCCATAGTAAGTTCAAGGCGAGCTACTTTCGAGCAAGGATACACCCATGCTGTTCATTATCCTTTAATGCAGGGTTGTAAACAACATAAAATTAACTGGCAAAGTGTTCTTACAACCGCTGTCATCTGTTATCCGACAAAAGACTCATAGAAGACAACCAAAACAAAATATTACCACAGGGCACTCATCAAATCCAAGCTAACGTCAGTACTCCGGGATTTAATACGCCAGCATTTCTGTACTAAAATGGGTGAAAGAAGAATTCATATTTAGTGAAAGGTAAAGATGGTGTCTATTTTGTTAAACATCACACTGATTCACACAAAAAGTATACAGAGGAGGATGTAATTTCAATGCTGGAATTCCTGATTGATAACATATTTGTAGAATTTGGAGGACAAGTTTTACCGCAGACAATAGGGATACCTCTGGGGACTAATTGTGTGCCGCTTTTAGCAGATTTATTTCTTTATTCGTATGAAGCCAAATTCATACAAGGGCTAGTCAGAAAAAACAATAAGCTAGCCAAATCGTTTCATTTCAGTTTCCATTATATTGATGATGTTCTTTCATTGAACAATCCTCAATTTAAGTATAACCTTCATCTTATATACCCAAATGAACTCGAAATTAAAGAGACCACTGATACACCATCATCAGCATCATACCTGGACCTATACCTGTACATTGACAACTCTGGACTTCTGAAAACAAAACTTTACGACAAGCGTGATGGTGTCGACTTTCCTATAGTTAACTTCCCGTTTTTGAGCAGTAATACTCCCACTTCTCCGGCATACGGCGTGTACATTTCACAACTCATTCGCGATTTTGTCAACTTATACATCAAGGGTATGTTCAGTCACTGTTGCAATTGTCACTACAGAAGTTTTACGGTCGTCACCACGATTTGACAGACCATTACAATGTTTCTGTTTCACAAATGAGAACAGATATCATTGGGTAGATCCAGAGTTTGTTACCGGAATGACTAACACCGACTGTGACAAAAACGGACTTTTCACTGGCATTGTGACGGGTGTTTTGTTTTTGACATGCTGTCTCAATTCGTGTTGCTGTGAATTGGCGTAATTTTGGAGTTATGATTTTAGAATTTCCCTTTTCCTCGTTCTTGCTTCAGTATTCCTTTGCCGATGTATTGCAAGAAAAACTTGGCATAATAAAATAGGTAGGTGTAGGAACTATAAACAGAATGGTTAAAATAAGATTTGGAGGTATAAAACAGCCCAAATATGAAAATATGATAGTGCTTCCATATAAGATGTGCTCTCAAGAACAAGTATATAAAAAGTATATATAGAGCATTAATCTCTCGCATGGGGAATCTTTTTACGGTCTCCCTATTGAATGAGAAACAAACTCCAGTTTTAAATTAACAATGAAAGGATATGGGGTAAATGCAAATGTAACAAAGTTACGTCTCATGATATTGAACATTTTCCCCATTATATGTTTTCAGTCATCTATTACGGTTTCCGAGTGGAAGTGATAACAAGGCTTAAGGTCATCGGTGACCTTGGCCGGTGACCTTTGACCTTGACATTTTTAGATGGCCATATATGAGTTATGAACAATGGTGAAGGTTTCAGGTCTCTACGACTTACGGTTTCTGAGAAAAAAAATTAGGGAAATTCAGTGGATCTAATAGCTTCTGCTGTTTCCTTTATCTCTAATTTCTGCAGGACGTATTTTTGGGATCCATTTAGCAAAATATGCATAATTAATGAAAAAAACATACACAATGTA
The DNA here is from genome assembly GCA_002080025.1 of Modiolus philippinarum. Taxonomy (NCBI): domain Eukaryota; kingdom Metazoa; phylum Mollusca; class Bivalvia; order Mytilida; family Modiolidae; genus Modiolus; species Modiolus philippinarum. The sequence continues at coordinate 112,824 of MJUU01041010.1, forward strand.
TCTAGGTGAGTTTGGAAAATCTAACATCTTTATTTTATGAGCTTTAACGAGTCCATAAAGAAATTTAGTCTCGTAAGAGTATAAAAACAAGTATTGGAGTAGAGGATCACATTTTGTGTGCATTTTGTATACCAACTTCCTGTTGGTAAAAAGCACCTCTAAATGTAAGTTATTACCTTATCAATTAGAAAATCAAGAATACTGTACGCCTTATTCCATCATAGCTTACTGTTCCTTCTAAATTTGTTTGTGGAAAAAGGGAATCTATAACCGAATACAACCGATTTCTTTGAATTGGCATAGGGTTTTTGGATAATGCCTTTTATTCCGGATTTTAGCTTATCATGAGGCAGTGTTGAAAAAAAATGGATTGGACAGAGTTTTATAGTGGAGATGAAAGTCACAATAAAACAATCAGTTTAAAATTCTCGGAAATACTCAACACTACCTACAACAGAAACATGGGCACTAATTTACACAGTGGGGTTTGATTGACACTCAGAAGCATACAAATGCCATTTCAGATTCTTTATTTTTATTTCCTTACTTATGGACTGACATTTGGTTGACTGATAAACTAAAAAAAACTAAAAGGAAAAAAAATTCAAAATTTACAGGAATAAAGCAAGCTTAGAGGCGATCAACTATATGAGTTTCAAATCTAAAAACAAAAATGCCATTTGAACTCAACAAATAAGTCATGGGGGTCAGGTACAAAATACTGATTTATGTATCTCAATTATGTTTAATCTAAAAGCAATGAAATAATCCTTCATTTAGTAACTACCTGTTTAAAAATTTCTCGAAGTGCGCTAAAAAAAACATTGAAATACTTTAGACCCTAAACTCATTTTTGAATAGCTTTTGTCCTTTCTGTGACAATAACCTGGAAAGTTCCCTAATACTATAAGCTACCAATTCCTAATAATAATAATTCGTTGTTTGATGTTTTTTTTTTTTTTTTTTTTTTTTTTTTTTTTTTTTTTTTTTTTTTTTTTTTTTTTTTTTTTTTTTTTTTTTTTTGTTTTTCTTTTTAATTCTGTTCCAAATTTGAACCTCTGAAAAGAGAGATGGATAATACATATACAAGGATGATTTGTCAAAAATTAATTGTTGGTTTCGAAATTTTGATATTGATTCTCTAAAATCCAGTTCACCCGCCCAGTAGGCCGAAAATGGATTTAATTTGGAACTTGAAATATCACTTTTTTTCATTTTTCTAAAAATTAAGGAGTTTCTCCTGTGTGTAAAACTCTGTCCTTAACTGAGTTTGGCTTAACATTAAGATTCATTTCGATTTTTTTCTTCAGCTTTTATACATCATCCGGTTAATGGTCTTCCAAAAGTTTAAACTGATACGCCCTGAAGAGGCATTAAGCTTTCGAGATTGCCATCCTCAGTATTTACAGTCATAGGGACTTCGGTATATAGTTATTATTACGGCTTGGTCGTTACCTCTGGTGAAAGGCATTAAGTCTCCTAGAATATTTACCAGCCTTGCTTCGGTGCTATTCGGAAAACCAATATGCATATTAGTTATTTAATGAAAATAATTAGCAAGAACACGTTTACTTAACAAAACATACATTATTTTCGAATCTGTCAAATTGTACCATAAAAAGTTAAAAATAATTATATTAATTAAAAGGTCAATTGTTCAGAGAACAATTGCAAGGTCTTTCACCAGTTTTCACCATGATTACATGTTTGAGTTTTGATTTTGTTGTCTATTTCAGTCAAAAATATGCAGACGACAATTAGACACGCATTTTCTCCAATACATTTGACCACCTATCTCTTATAGTTTACGAGTTTAAGCGATAACAAGGCCCACAGTCATCAGTGACCTTGACCGATGACCTTTGACTTTCATATTTTTAGATGACAATATATCACCTATGAACAATGGTGAAGGTTTCAGGTCTCTACGACTTATGGTTTGGGAGTATTTAGCATTAACGGAAACCCAAAATCTGTCAAAGGGCAATAACTCATATTAAGAGTCGTCGAATGTTTTCGGACTAAATGTAACAAAGTTGCATCTCGTGAAGATGAACATTTTTCTCATTACATTTGATCAGCTATCTATTACGATTTCCGAAGATATCTGATAACAAGGTCAAAGGTCACAGTCAAAGGTCACCGATGACCTTCAACCTGGTACTCAAATTGAAAGTCTTTTCGCACTGATCATTTTACATATATATGTTTACTATATTATCT